>QCXZ01000053.1:30901391-31171817 GCA_025024175.1 Rhyzopertha dominica
ATTTTGAACTGCAGATTTCAAAAATATACTCTAAAATGAGCTAGGACTGCGGGCGGCCTAAATAAGGACACTTTCCGAGCGAACCGTTGTAGCTAGCGACCAACTGAGACCATTCCGAAATTCAGGAGGTCCAAATCAGTAAGTATACTTGTATTCAGCTGAATCGGAGACGAAAAAATTTTAAGGTCAAAAAAGAACAAAGGGGTTAGCCTTGGATGTTTTGTGATTTTTGACAAAACATAGATTTAGCTCAAAATTGACGTACAGATGTATTTTTGAACTGCAGATTTCAAAAATATGCTCTAAAATGAGCTAGGACTGCGGGCAGCCTAAATAAGGACACTTTCCGAGCGAACCGTTGTAGCTAGCGACCAACTGAGACCATTCCGAAATTCAGGAGGTCCAAATCAGTAAGTATACTTGTATTCAGCTGAATCGGAGACGAAAAAATTTTAAGGTCAAAAAAGAACAAAGGGGTTAGCCTTGGATGTTTTGTGATTTTTGACAAAATAGTAATTTTTGTATTAAGTGCGCGAAATGAGTGTTTTTTTAATGGCGCCTGAGAATGTTATTTTAGTCGAGACCGCCAGGTCGAGACCTAAAAGACATTCGAAGGCGCCATTAAAACATGAATTTCGCCACGAAATACAAACATCGTTTTTTCTACAGCCTCCAGATGAAGAAAAAAGTAACAGAAATTAGTTGGAACAAAATGGTCTGATAAATCGAGTTGCTTGCATGGTTACGATGATAAATAAAAGTGATAGTTGCGAAAAATTTGTCGAGTTGCCTGCACAGTTAAAAAATATTATTTTTTCACTGTAAAACCGTGAAAAAATAATATTTTTTCACAGTCAAAAAACGTCAAACTTCGCGCATAGGTAACCATGCATAAATGTCACGATTTTTTGACGGCTGTAGAAAAAATAGATTTAGCTCAAAATTGACGTACAGATGTATTTTGAACTGCAGATTTCAAAAATATGCTCTAAAATGAGCTAGGACTGCGGGCGGCCTAAATAAGGACACTTTCCGAGCGAACCGTTGTAGCTAGCGACCAACTGAGACCATTCCGAAATTCAGGAGGTCCAAATCAGTAAGTATACTTGTATTCAGCTGAATCGGAGACGAAAAAATTTTAAGGTCAAAAAAGAACAAAGGGGTTAGCCTTGGATGTTTTGTGATTTTTGACAAAAAATAGATTTAGCGCAAAATTGGCGTACAGATGTATTTTGAACTGCAGATTTCAAAAATATGCTCTAAAATGAGCTAGGACTGCGGGCAGCCTAAATAAGGACACTTTCCGAGCGAACCGTTGTAGCTAGCGACCAAGAGGGACACACGATATGATACTAGCTGGGACAAGGCTTAACCTTGACTTTAGGAAATTGTTCTGTGGATGAACAGAAGTTTTTACTACACTCTTTAGAAGGTGCAGCGAGTGTCCATCAGCAGCAATCACAGGCAAGAAGACTTACTTGAAGATTCCAGCAAAATCTTTTGCAAAATTTCGTCCATTTCACTTTACACTTCCCCGGCTCATGAGAAAGCAGTTGAAAATTGTCGTTAAACAATTTTCTTCCAAAAAAAGTTCCCCAATCGACTTCTATGTGCCATCGGTTGAAAGGAAAGCTATATTTWGTGGGGGTGTGTCGTCGTAGGGGGGGCAACATTTCGTCCGTTTCGCTCTACGACTTACCGTTTCTGAGATATTTGCGTTTGAAGTTTTCAATGGTTTTCCTTAAGAAATCGTGGAACTGCCACACTGCCCAGGCCTCCGTCGCTCTTTACCCTCACGTTCCCACACTTCCCCGGCCGATGAGAAGCAGTTGAGAATTTTTGGTGGTGTTAAAAAATTTTCTTCCGAAAAAAACTTCACCCAATCGACTTCTATATGCCGCAGGTTGATAGGAAAGCTATAATTAATTAGTGGGGGTGTATCGTCGTAGGGGGGGCAAAATTTCGTCCGTTTCGCTCTACGACTTACCGTTTCTGAGATATTTGCGTTTGAAGTTTTCTCTGGTTTTCCTTAAGAAATCATGGGACTTCTCCACCGCCCAGGTCTCCGTCGCTCTTTACCCTCATGTTCCCACACTTTCCCGGCTCATGAGAAGAAATTGAAAATTTTTATTGCTAAAAAATTATCTTCCGAAAAAAAGTTCCCCTAATGACTTCTATATGTTATAGGTTGATAGAAAAGCAATAGTTAGTGGGGGTGTATCGTCGTAGGGGGGGCAAAATTTCGTCGGTTTCGCTCTACGACTTACCGTTTCTGAGATATTTGCGTTTGAAGTTTTCTCTGGTTTTCCTTAAGAAATCATGGGACTTCTCCACCGCCCAGGTCTCCGTCGCTCTTTACCCTCATGTTCCCACACTTTCCCGGCTCATGAGAAGAAATTGAAAATTTTTATTKCTAAAAAATTATCTTCYGAAAAAAAGTTCCCCTAATGACTTCTATATGTTATAGGTTGAWAGARAAGCAATAGTTAGTGGGGGTGTATTGTCGTAGGGGGGGCAAAATTTCGTCGGTTTCGCTCTACGACTTACCGTTTCTGAGATATTTGCGTTTGAAGTTTTCTCTGGTTTTCCTTAAGAAATCATGGGACTTCTCCACCGCCCAGGYCTCCGTCGCTCATGTTTCCACACTTCCCCGGCTCATGAGAAGCAATTGAAAATTTTTAATGGTAAAAAATTTTTTTCCGAAAAAAAGTTCCCCTAATGACTTCTATATGTTATAGGTTGAAAGAGAAGCAATATTTAGTGGGGGTGTATCGTGGTAGGGGGGGCAAAATTTCGTCCGTTTCGCTCTACGACTTACCGTTTCTGAGATATTTGCGTTTGAAGTTTTCTCTGGTTTTCCTTAAGAAATCATGGGACCTCTCCACCGCCCAGGTCTCCGTCGCTCTTTACCCTCATGCCGAAATCACTTGTATATAATATAGATCACCATTAAAAAACACTGAACTGTACTTAAAAAACGTCGTTTATTTAAAGCACCCTATAAAACAACAACTGTACAAACCAAAAATTCACTCTATAAATCAACGCTGCGCAAAGCACCTACGATGCAGAGCTGCTAATACTGTTCGCGTCACTTCCGGGAGTGGCACTGCCATCGGACTTCCTCTTGTACACAGCAAACCCCTGGCTGACTAGTTCTCGAGCGATGTCGATGTCACGCCCATTGCTGACGTCGAACAGCTCAACACCAGGCACGGGAGATCCCTCACGCTTCGCTCTTGTCTTCTCTCGGATGCAGTAGCCGTCCATCTTTGCTGACAGCTTCTTCCATTGGGCGACATGCGTCCATTCCTCAAACCTATCGATGGCTTCTTCCGTCCAGTCACCGTGCGCAGGTTCTGCCAAAAAAAAAAAAAAACGCCTTTACGATAAAATTGCTGGTGCTTCGTATAAAAATTCATGGTTACTAAAAAATTACCAGAATTTACAAAACTTAATAGTTGATTTGCACCATTACTAAAACAATAGTAAAATATAGAAAGAAATACAAAACAGTATCCCAATCATGTGATCTTGGTACCAAAAATTTAAAATTTGATACAGTAATGAATGTACTACTAATAATATTGAAAAGTTTGTAAAACATCCCAAAATCATTAAATAATTCTTCCAAACTGCCAACAATTATTCAAAAGATAGAATATTATCAAAAATAACCACAATTATCTAAATTCCTAAAAAATACAGAAACTGGCGCAATTGCTTATAACAACAAAAACAAAATGCTGCGATTAGGTAACTAACAAATAACCGAACAAATACTAAAATTTCTAGTACCTTTCACAATTGGAGCGTTCAGCATAAAATTTCTCCAATTTCTCTCAAAATAAATGACACTCGTAAGCAATAAATATGGCATGATTATTGCGATATCCATATAAAGATAACAAAAAATTGACTCAATTTTGAAAAACTGAACAAACTTTTAAGTGCCGCTGGTTAATTACCAACAGTTTTTTTAAATTACAACAATGTTGCAACAATTATTAAAAAAAATTAGTACATTTTCCAGTTATCAGAAATCATTATTTCCTTTAAATTGCCACAATTACTGAAAAGATACTAAAACTTTCAAAAAGTACACTTTATAAAAAAAATTCAGCAATGACTAACAAATTGCTAAAATCATCAGAAAGATTTGAAAAACTGCTATCATTACTAATGACATAAAATATTTACAAATAACTAATGCAATTACTAGTTAATTGGAAATTTTTTCAAATATTACCATTCTGTTCAAAAAATTGCAAGTTACTAGCAAAATACTTATTAAAATCGTCAGTTATCAGGAATCATTAAATAACTGATTCAATTTGGATAAATTGCCACCATTATTGAGAAAAAACATTCAACTATCAAGTATTGATTACTAACTGAGATTTTCTAAAATTATCATCTTCACAAAAATTGTAGAATTTTCTAAATGATTACAAAAATATCCAAATATTCGAACAATTACAAAAACTTATATTAGACAATAAATAATGAACCACTACAAGAATTATTTATACATATAGTAGTTCATAAATTTGTCGAATAATGAAATTTCGAGTTATTGAAACTGTAGTAATTTCAAGAAAATTACACTATAGTAATTAGCGGTTGACATTAAAAAAAATCCTATAATCATAAAGCTGTTTACAATGATGTATGAACTTGAATTACTATTGTATGCAGTAACTCACCAACTTTCGCTAAGTAACACTCAATGGCTTGGAAATGAAGTTTCAGAAAATCGGTACGCAGTTCGTAGACTTCTTGACATGGCACGACGTCGGTGTCTCCATAATCTACGTAATATAGTTCGGCCAATTTGTCGTCAGATTCTTCAATCACCTTCAGCACCTCAGCACGATACCTAAAAAGCCATTGCAGTAAAGTAAACTGATAAAGACTTGGTTGTCAATTTTTTTCAGGACTCGTCATTCATAGTTTTAAACCAAAAAAACTGGTTTTCGTGTGAAATGGATGTCAAACTTTGACAGCTTATTTACAAAACAGCATAGCTGTTTACCATAGCAGCAAAATTAAATTTTGTTTACTGGAATGTATCCAGGCCAACCAGATATCCAAATGTAGGGTGTCCCAAAATTAGTCTGCAGTAATTACACGGCAACTTGATTTGGAATAAATTTGTTTTTTACTTCAGATGTCTAATACAATTTTTGAATCAATTTTACAAGAAAACGGTTTGTCCTATCGACTTTTAACAAGGCGACATTTTTTATGAATAAAAAATTTGAGTTTCATAATTCTCCATCAAAACCCTAAAAAATGCATCTGTAAAAAAGTTTGGGTATTTTTAGCCCCCCCACTTATCGAATCGATCTATCTATCTCATTTAATTGAGTGTAAAATTATTAGTGAATTTCCAAAATTTCGCTTTTTTACCATCATTAGTTTCCGAGATATTTGATAATAACCCCCTTAAGCGATGCTAGCTCCCTTAGAAAGCATTTCTCGATATATGTTTATTAAAATTTTTAACATTATTTTTAAGTATAGAATCTACTGCTAAAGTTTGGCAGTATTTTAGTTGTGACTTACCATTTATTGTCATATTGAAAGACGGCAGCCACCAGATCCCCAGTCCCCACCTTCTTCAGCTCGTGTCCCATCCTGTTGCTCTCCTTGCCGTAGTAATCCGTCATTTCTTCCACGAGCAGATCCAGTTCGGTCGCCTTGGGGCTCACGATCTGCAGCCAGAAGCGCGAGGGGTCGACCATCGCCGAAACGTACACCTCGAACTGGGCGTCGGATTGCCCGGGCAGCGGAGATATCCGCTCCGACCTCGGGCTGTCCGGCGACGCCCTGGAGCTCTCCGAGGACTTGGGCGGCAAMCGCRGCTCTCGCTTCAGAAGGGCGCTGKCCATACGCGACTGCGCCTGTTCCAGGTCGTGGMCGATGTCCTCGATGAGGGACTTCGCGATGCTGATTTGTTGTTTCGTACCTGGAGTTTGAGAAAACGTCGCAATAATTGTTTGATGTAAGGACTTAATTCTATGGGGTGGTCATCGTTAAGATTGCCCGGCTATAATTCATACCATTCGGGAACAAGTAAATTTAATAATTCTCAGAAAGGGGAAAATTGTGTAATAAAAATAGAAACAAGCTTTAAAAAACTGCTGCAAATGAATCAATACTTCCACATCTAATTGTCAAAATGACATTTACGCTTTTATTTCTTATACTATACGATCAGGTTTTGAGCATTTTTTTCTAAGACAAACGGTACTCCTAATATTCCAAAAATACATAATCTTTAAAATCCGTTTTTTCCAAATAACTCGAATTTTTTTAAGAAAAATTTTGCAATAGTGCTTTCCAATTTAGGAAAAACCGTTTTTTTTTAAGTGACGGTTGTTTCCTAATATTTTCTAAACAGTTTGCTGCACCGAAAATTTATAGGGACGAATAATACTCACAATTATACTACTAATCACATTCTATTGCAAAAAGGGTAGTTACCTCCCAATTTCACCCCCTTCCCGATACCCTACTTACCCTAAAAACAGCTTTGGGTAGTTGAGATTTGTATGCCAAATTTCAAGTTCATATTATGTTAAGTTTTTCGAAAATTATCGCTTGCATACACAAAACCACAGAGACAATTTTTTTTTAACTAAATAGGATATAATTTTTTTCTAGTTTGTACATGACACTTGTGTAAACATCTCTGTAAATACTTTTAAAAATAAAAAATACCATTTGTATTTGTTTCATGTTCTTTCGAATTAGCTAAGTACAGGAAGTTAAAATGCTACTGCAGTAAAGCAAAGAACATTTACAAATTCAATAAAAGAAAAATGGTTTACAAAGGATTTGAAAAGGGGTCTCAAATGCCAGAATAAATTTTATAGATTACGTAAAAAAATATCCTTATATACATTATTGGCGTGAGTTATCATAATTGCAAAAAGTAGTAAAAAAAGGTAAGGAAAAACAAAAAACATCATCTACAAGACAAATTGCAACAAATTAGGAATCCGAACAAACAATGGAAACAAAAAAAATTTGTTGGTAGCGACAACAGGTCAAGAATTGAAGGTATTTTATTTGGGGGTGTCTAATAATTACTTCATAAAGATTGCTAGTGATATTGCGGTGACCATAGACACTAAATTAACATGTAAWTGCATCTCTATATCTCAGAAAAACCAATGCACATGAGATAATATAAAAWTGTTAATTTAGATAAAACTTTGTCGAGATTTTGATCTTGTGTCTATGAAATATTAATTAATAAGCTGAAAATTACTGATGTGCAACACAAAGCTACAACTATTTGCATCCTTTCTGATCAAAAGGAAGCAGCATAAAAACAGTAACAGAGTGACAGCAGGGTGTGGCACAGGGATCTGTGTTCGGACCTTTGCTGTTTTTAATATATATAAATCACATTTTGTGTTGTTGCCGGTACTATAACACAATATGCTGATGATGCCATTCTGTTTTTGTGCTGGTTTTGCTGCGGACAATTTTATGAATGCTTAAGCTGACCTTAATAAAATAACAAAGAAAGCAAATGCAACTATATGTGTATAAATACCAAAACTGATTTGGATATAATAAAGCAAACAAAAAAAAATCTGACCCTATAGTGAGAGAATTTGGGTCCACTATATAGGAAGGTCCCTCACTAATGATTATAGTGGTTATAAACTTTTACAAGACAAAATAAGAGCCTGAACTATATCTCCTCTTCTGAAACAAATTTTGAMTGATTTGATAATTCTTTTTTTCGATAGAATGCATGTATACAAGCCTACTGTCCCATTACACCATTKACTACAAAACCCAAACAAACATTACCTTTCAGCGTAATCCTTCGTGTATTTTCCGCCCTCCCAACGTCAGAAACGTTAACCTTAGCACCAGATATGGTGGAAATCTCATGGATCCTTTCGCCACATCTTCCGATTATCTTCCCGACGCTGCTCTGCGGCACCCACAGGTCCTCGCTCTCCAACAACGGCTGCGCAACCAAAAATTCACGCACGAGATTGTCTGCCACATCACACCCCTCTCGTGATCCTCTGATCACGCAGATCCTGTCGTCGGTGTCGGTATCGCGGAAATTTATCCTGGTGTTCGACTGCTCCTGTATCAGTTTGATGTTCTTGCCATTGCGTCCTATCAACAACCGCACCATGTCTTTGGGAACTGGTATCTCCACGGTCTTGTACGAAGACGCCTTGGTAACTGGGTCGAAATAGTCGTCGTCATCGTTTCTTTTCAACAACAGAAGGAGCAAGTAGCCGGTGACTCCGAAAGCAGATAGTCCTAACAGTAAAGTGAACGTTCTCGAGCTGAATATAGACCTGAAACGTGAGGTTACACAACAGGTTATAAATATACCTGACAAATAATACAAACAGTAGGTTTGTCATGCGAGATACCCACATTTGTGCTGAATTTCGCTTCCTTTAAGATTAAACGGCCGTATTTACAACATTTTGGCCAAATTCTCACAATTATTGTAGCACTAACCCCCAAGGCACGGGCATTGGATGTGAATGACAGATCGATCAAATGACATATGGATAAATTGACTTTGACAGGAACGCCCTAGTGATGGGCATTCACGAACGAAATTACAAGGAATCGTTCTTTGGCGCGAACTGCTTAGTGAACGAATACGCTACAAGCGAAGTAGTTCACAACGAAATTTTATTAAAGGATATTTCCTGATTGTTTTAAATTTGCGTTTGCCTCTCAAGGTTTTTAAACCTCTTATTCAAGATTTATTACTTCTATTTCTTGTTCATTTTATGTTTGTGTATGATTCTTAACTGTTTACGTATGCTTTTTACACAATTTGTTTAGTTTATTTGCTTTTGGATATTTATTTATAAAGAATTAAATACTCTATATTTTACATTAAATTCCGCTTTTTCAAGCAAAAAAATATAAATATATTTTGCACTAAATGGCCTTCCTCATGTTAGTGAGCAATTCCATAGAAAATCTTTAGCTAAATGAATAATTGCAACGTAATATGATAATATTTAATAATGTATACTCACAATACACAGTATTTTTAAGTATGTACAAAATTTACAGTAATATATAGACATCACAATGTTTCTT
Source organism: Rhyzopertha dominica (assembly GCA_025024175.1). Classification (NCBI taxonomy): domain Eukaryota; kingdom Metazoa; phylum Arthropoda; class Insecta; order Coleoptera; family Bostrichidae; genus Rhyzopertha; species Rhyzopertha dominica. The sequence goes on from QCXZ01000053.1 coordinate 30,910,503, forward strand.
ACATTATTTGTAACGCTTGCTAAACTTACAAGTAGAATTAACTGTACAGAACATCCTTAACGAATAATTGAAAAAAAAAGGCTTAAAAGTAACAAATTAAACTCTATATTCACATGTATGTTACACATTCCTCTTTTTCAACTAAAAATGATTTATTCAGATAACTATGCAATATGCTACAATATTTATATATTATGTCTATTTCTCATCCTCAATAATCTTTTATATTAGCCATATTTTTGCATACTACAATGGGTAACGTTTACTTGACAATTATTTTGCCGCATCAACGGCTTTGAAGTTACGTTACATAAAAACAGTTGAATGTGCATCTGTTGCACAAAAGCAGTGCAAAAGATGCACAATCACAAATGAATGCATATTCCCCCAAAAAAAAATCCCACTCAAACTAAAAAATAAATAATTACAAAAAAAGCTACCAAATAACGTAACTACAAAGCGAAACTCAAAACGGAACATTCTAAGTTCGGTCAAGTGCTGCACCCCAAAATGGAGGTGCAGCATTCGTCACGAGTAAAAATGTAAAATCTCTAAACCCTTTACGAAAATAAAGACTTTATTATAAACAAGACGAATTTGTATAACTTAGATTTTTATGAGATCTCATATAGGTAGGTAGATTTTTTTTATAAAGTTTTATACACATTTTCTTAATAATAGCAACGTTAACTACGTTTGTTTTGAGAAATCACAGTGAAATTTTCTTTTTTTAACGCTTTTTTAAGTATATCTTTCCTGTTCTCTGTTAGGATGCATAATTCGAGATTATTCTGTTGACAAAAAGAGCAGCGTCAATCTGTTGAAGAAATGAAAAAAGGACAAGACCCACAATGTGCTATCACACCGTCGTAATCACTATCAACAAGTGTGGAATGTCGGACACCCGTTCCAAGAGGCTCGGGGCTATTCTCCTTAGGTTTTCGTTAACGAAGTCGCATGACGGGAAAACGTGAACTACATAGGCGGCCTGGTAAAACAAAGCAGCAAGTTATAATTAATATAACCAAAATTAAGGAAACAACATGCAAGTCAATTATTAATTTTAACCTAGAACTGTCTAATCAAAATTATCGCCTATCAGATGATTAAGAATTTTTGATCTATCATAAGCTGAAGAGTAATTTCGATTATATGTTTTAATTTTCGAAACATTTTAAAAGCCGCATGCATTTCGATCTCCAGCGATGTATCTTTATATTTATTATTATAACTTTCGAACCGCTAATCCGAAAGTGTTCTATGATGCATCAAATTTTTTGTTTTATCACAAGCTGAAAAGTAACCTGCAGGACCTGATTTGGTTTTTGAAATATCGTAGAAAAAGTGCATGAATATTCGATTACTAGCGATGTGCCTTTATACTTTTCGTCACTACTCCGAAACAGTTAATTCAAAACTGTCCACTGAAGCACCAAATTATAGAGAATATTATGTTTTATCACAAACTGAACAGAAATTTTAAATATCTGCTTTAGTTTTTGGAGATATCGGATATACCGCAAGAACGCTCGATCTTCAGCGACGCGTCTTTATAGTTATTATTATAACTGTTAAACCGCTAATCCGAAATTGTTCTTTTATACATCAAATTGTCGACAATTTTGTGCTATAATATAAGTTAAAAAGTAGCCTGCAGCAACTGATTTGGTTTTTGAGATATCTGAGAAAAAGTGCGCGATTATTCGATTACTCGCGATGTGCCTTTATACTTTTCATCACTACTCCGAAACAGTTAATTCAGAACTGTCCACTGAAGCACCAAATTATAGAGAATATTATGTTTTATCACAAACTGAACAGAAGTTTTAAATATCTGCTTTAGTTTTTTGAGATGTCGGCTATACCGTATGCACGTTCGATCTTCAGTGATGCGTCATTATATTTGTTATTAACTGTCAAACCGCTAATCCGAAATTGTTCAATGCAGCAGAAATTTATCAAGAATGTTATGTTCTTTTACAATTTGAAGAGCAATTTTAAAAATCTGCTGTAGTTTTGAAGATATCCAAGCACATTCGATCTCCAGCGATATAATTTTACAATTATTATTACAATTTTCGAGCCGCTAATCCGAAATTATTCAATGAAGTATTAAATTATCGACAATTTAATGCGATATCATAGCTGAAAAGTAATCTGCAATATCTGCTGCAGTTTTTAAAAAAATCGCTGAAAACCCACGTGAAAATTGACCAAATGATAACAATAAAGGGTAGAAAACTTACTGGCTGTGTAGTCCCCGGAGCTGCAATATTTATTATGCCAGCTGCCTGTTTCTGTTGAAGGTAATGTATGAATCCTCGACTTAGGTTAGTGGACTGCTTCAGCACATCCACGTGATCATGACCGCAAGGGAGTGCCAACAAGACACAATGTTCGTTCTCCATCTACAGAAAAAAATAAACAATATGTACAGAATTCAGAAAAAAAAACCATTACTCTTCAATTTCCTACCTGCATCTTCCTGGCAACCCCCTCCACTTGTGGTTGTTCCAGTCGCATCCGTTGGAATATCCTCAAAGGAGGGGTGGAGCCATCGATGTTCTTTGGCAGGCTTGTCCTTGCAACCATGTCATTGCCAGACACAAAATACATCTGAACCGCGGCCTGGTCGTTCTTCAAGGCCAGAAGGCCCTGCCACATGCAAGGGTAATGCTGTAAATAAATGTTTAAATGTCAGTAAAAACTAAAATCTGTTTGGGACTGACATTTATTTCATAATAATTATATATACTTTTGTTCAAGAAATATATTTTTTGTTTAATTGAGATTATAGCTGCGCTGAGGAGGCTTTATAAGCCGAAACAGCTTCCACAGATTGTTCTGATGCAGTCAATGTGACATACGCTTATATGCTTAGATCTGCACTTTCTGCAGACACTGTGGTTAGCCACCCCTATAGGTATTTAATGTCCCCTAAGGGTGAGCTACTGCGCAGGATACAGGTTCTCCCGCAGAGACGGATGGGTGCCACTAGATGGCATAGTGTCACCCACAATTCTTATTCCTATTCTGAAGTATCAGAATTAGTTTGAGATAACATCACTTACCCTCAACAGCATTAGAAGACTCTCAGCTTGCGGTGGCACCTGGCTGGCGTGCGGTGGCGTCGCCGCCTGCAGCCCCCTCTGGCTCGTAGGCGCCTCCGCCCCTATGTGCCTCGCGACCGCCCCCATGAAGTTGCCGGCCGCACCGAGACCTCCGCCCATACCTAAACCATGACTAGACAACGGATGTTCCGACGGCAGATGCGTCGACAACGGCCTTTCGAGCGGCAGATGAGTTGAGAGCGGTTTCTCGGGGATTCCCGCCATCAGCGCCGAATGCGAGCTCAGCGGACGGTCGGGGGTTCCCAGCGGCGTCAGGTGGGACAGCGGACGCTCGGGGCCGAGCGCAAGGGACGCGAGGCTCGTCAGAGGGCGGTGGGCAGGCGGCGGTTCAGCCTGGTCGTAGAAGCGCGGGGTGGAGTGGAAGTGTTGGACCCTGCCTGGATGCGTGTTGTACACTTGGGCGATTTGAGGGGAATCTGTGAAAATAAGGGCGACATACGAATAGTTCAAACGACCGAAACTTAGTAGTTCTTAGCACATTTAATCTTTACTATTAGAGATGGGTCGTACATGTGCGGTGCTAATAAGACTCTTTTTTCGCTTACAGGTAGCACATTTGCCTCGACCACATTCTACCAGGCTTGTTAATGTGCGGGATGACTTGCCGTGATATGTAGTTTTTCTAAATTAATTAGGCAAAGATTTCTCACATATCATTTAAAACAAATGAAGCTGAATTAGTTATTTTTCACTAACCTGTCGTTCTATCATGCGGCGACTGCAGTGCATGAGGTACCGAAGGGGATCTTCCAGTCAATGCCAGCCCGACGGAACCAGGTCTTCGCAACTCCAAAGGCGGTGACGTCACAGGTGCTTCCTCTCCTTCCTGCCCATCTCCAGGCTTCTCCATACCCCTGTTAGAGATAGAATTGAAGAAAAACTGTCGCGTTTCATCCTTTTGACGTTTCTTACCTGGCCATATGATACGTCTGCCTCAAGTACTGCTGGTACATGACGTGAGAAGGATGGTGCATGTAATGGGCAGGGGGTAGATCGTGTGGCGGTCTGAGCTGCACCGAACCAGGTGGAAAATGAGTCATGACCTCAGCCTAGAAGATTACGAAGTTTAGCGGAGGAACGAGGAGCTCATTTTTATTTTTAATCGGAGCACTAGCAATAGAATAAAACGACAATCACCTGGGGTGAAGGGGGATTTTGATGCGCAGGCGGTGGACTTCTACTCCTATTAAAAACGGTCCTATCTCCGTGCTGCATGTCAGCAAAAAGATCATGACAATATCAGTAAAGTGAATAGGTATTGTTACTTGTTTTACATGAAAGAAACGTCTATCTAACCTTGTGAAACAGGTAAATTGAATTCAAAAAATTGTAAAAAAACTTACCAAGCTACCCTCGTAATCCGGTACGTGCATGCCCGGTTGCATAACGTGCCTGGGCGCAGCCTGCGGCGACAGGTTCGACCGCGGCGCCATGATGCTGTTATTGGAAATCTCGACCTTTATGTTCTTTCTGGGCACGTTGATGTTAATGGTGACGCCCTTCATCGGCTGCTGCTTCAAAGGCGAAGGGCTAGCCACCGTGGGACCCATCGTCAGGGGCTTCCCCGCTTGCGTCTTCGTGACGACGGCGACGACCGGTTGGTGTTGCTTGACTGGCGGCTTCGCGTGTGCCATCTGGATGTTCAATACTTGCGGCTGCAAAGAGAAAAACAACGTTATACATTATAGTACAGGCATTTATAAAATCACTGTACGGGGTAAATGGTCCTTCAGATTAGCTACGTAAATAATAGTTCGTTCTTTGTCAAGCGAGTGAATAATTGTCCGACTTTTGACGATCGATTGTGTAGCTAAACGCTGAACCGAACATAACTTTTTAAAAGTTTTGAGAACAAAGTCCCCCGACAAAGAAAACTTGTCAAACTTTAATGTTATTATTATTATTATGTACTCAAAACGTTTGGCCGCTACTTCCTACAGGGTTATTTCTGCTCCAACTTAAATGAATTCTTTTTACGCGCTAGTCAAAGGATAGACGTAGTTTTTTTATGTTCCAGAAATTGCATATTTGGCCTTCAACTAAAAAACTAGAGATAAATTTCCTAAAGATTTCACTCTGAGTACAGTACTTTTATAAAGGCATTGTATTTTAATGTGGGATGCGTTATTTCGCCGGTATTCTACTCGAAACACAACAAAAACTGAAAACTTGCACTTTCTTGAAGAAATGCTTGATGTTGAAGTACTGTGTCTCTGCAACTATTGGACTTAATGCCTTTGTGTAATTTCACCAGTCTAAAATAAAAAAATCGTCGTTGCAAATTCGATGCGAGGCAGCAGGAATTTTCTCCTGAATTTATCCACWTTGCACAATAGCAATAAACCACATCCCCTTTTCAGGCTGTCTTTGTCCGCCAACAAATCATAAACGACATGATAAGTTCTTTAATCGAAGGCCTGTTATGCGCATTCCAAAAAACGTTCGCAGAAATAGAAGTTTTCCCCAAGACTCACCTGAGGCTGTGACGTCGGCAGATGCGCCTTCTGCAATCCCGGCTTGCCGACCTGCTGGAAGATCTTCGGCGGATTGTTCACGATCGCCACCTGACCGGGTGACATAGGCGGCGGCGTCGGTTTCGGCACGACGTGCACCTGCTGTTTCGGGACGCCGGGCCTGGGCGACAGATGGATCGGCGCGAAGTTCGTCGGCATGCCGACGTTGACGTTCAGCGTTTGGTTGACGGGAATCGACGCCGTCGATTTCGGTACGAAAACTGGCGGCTGCTGCTGCTGCTTCGCCACCTGGTTGACCACGGCCTTCGCCTCCTGAGATGACAAGACGTGCGCCTTGAACGACTGCGGCTTCGTCTGCTTCGCCGCCGACACTTGCGGCGTCGTTATGACCGATGGCTGGTGGACGGATTCGACGGTCTTCTGCTGGAGCGACACCGGCACGGCCTGAGGAGGTGCTCCGGGTACCGGGATGTATTTGCCCTCCTCGCATTCCCTCATCTGCGTCAACAGGCCCGTGACCGGGTCTATCAGCGTCATCGGTTCTTGGTTCATTTCTCCCTTGATGCGTCGCAGCACCGTCGCCTTCAGGCCTTCGTGTGGTTTCTCTTTTGGAGTTTCGACCTTCTCTTCGACGGTTTCCTTCGGCTTCTCGGGTTCCTTGGGGGCGGCGGCTTCCGCCTCCGGTTTTGCAGTCGGTTCTGGTTTGGCTGGTGGTTTCTCCTCGGAGGAATCGTCGGTGGTTTCGGAACCGCGACGGTCTTTCTTCCTTCCGCCGCGGGGCGATTTCCTCGGTGTTTCCGGAGTAGGTTTGGTTGTTGTGGCCCTCGTTGAACGACGTGGGGTTGTTGCTTGAGCTTGGGAGGCCGCCGAAGAAGACCTTGTAACGATCGCCGTATTCCTCACGACGTCCTCGATCGTATCATCTACGGTATTCCTCGAAACGTCCTTCTCCTGCAGCCTCCTAGACTTCCTCGTGTTACTCGGAGGGGACACAAAATCTTCCTTCCCTTCCGCCTTCACTTGTGGTGGTGAAGTGACCTCCTTTACCACAGCTGCTGGAGCTACCGCATTTGTTGGCGTACTGACGATAGCGGGCGATTTGATCGTCAAAATTAACCTCGGACGATCTTTATTCGTGTTATTTTCATCGGAATCATCCCTGAATTCGTAAATGTCAGTAGAGACCTCAGATTCCGATTTGGAAGTCGTCCGCTCGGCTTTGAGGCGCGTGATGCGTCCACCGCGTTTAGCGGCGGCAGCTTCTTTGGAAGCTTTCGACCGACGCGTTTGGAGCCCACCGCGTGTCTTTCTGCCACGTCCCCTGGCCGTACGACGCCCTCTAGCGATACCCTCCTCTTTATCTTCCACTGTTTCGGAACTGTCTTCCATGGCTTCCAGCTTGATTTCTTCTTTTAAACCTTCTTCTTTGTTTTCTACGTCGCCCAATTTAGCCTCGTTATCAGTCTTGGTTTGCTCCTCCAACCATTCGTCTTTACCGACCTCGCTGCTCCTGTCGGATAGCTCGTCGGCGGAGCACAAGGTTTTGATGACTGAATCGATATTGACTTCTTTCGCTGACCAGTAGTCACTGTCCTCTTTGGAATCCAATCCGTCATCTCGGTTCAATATTTCTGCGCTGGAACGTTCTTTGCTGGTGTCTGAGATGACGCTCTCCGTATCAGCCTTCTCTTCTTCGAATTTCTCCGTCTCTTTTATGACTGATTGTGAGTCGATCTCTATCTTCAAAGTTTCCTTCTCTAACGGAGACAGTTCTTGTTTTATCTCTGGTTCTTGCAAAACTTCCTGTTTTACTGGTAGGATAAGCTCTGGTGATGGTTTTTCTTCAGGCTTAACGGATTCCTCTGGTGAATCTTTTGGAGGCGAAGGAATATTTTCTTCGATTACTGGAGACTCGGGCTTTGGTGATGGTTTGTCTGGTATAACTTCTGGCTTGGGTGATGGCAGCTGAAAGAGAGTATTATTACGTAAAACAGTAGAAACGAAACAAAACAAAGAACTCACCTCAGATTTAACTGGAGAATTAATTACTTCTTTAGCGGGGGAAGTAACCACAACCCCTGGAGTGGAAACCCTAGGTGATAAAACAGTTTTAATCTCAGATTTAATTTGACTCTTAACCTCCTCTTCTTCCGGTATCTTGACGCTCAACTTCTCCAAAGGTTTGACCTCGACCGCCATGGAAACAACTGGTTTTTCAGCTTCAGATATGACAGGCGTGAATGCAGCTGCCTTAGGTGTTTCTTGTATAACAGGTGTAAAAGGCTTCACCTCGACAACAGGTGGATTTGAGTTGATGGGCTGTGGAGGCATGGTGGAGTGAGAGGTGACAGGTACAACGGAAGTTGGAATGAATTTTTGAGAGTCTGTGCTCGTGATCACCGGAGTCGAGGACGGACGTTCTTGTTCCTTTGTTGCTGGTGGCATCTGCTAGAGAAATAAGCTAGCTCGTTTAATCGTTCATTTAAAAATAAAACCTGGTCTTACCTTTGGCAAACTGTAAACTGGAGGAACGATGCTTGGCATATACCCAAAACCACTTGTAGGCAACTTCTTCGCTGGAATAAGCAACGTCTGCTGGGGCATGCTCCTCTGAGGAACGTTCGTTTGCAACACCACCCTCTGACTTCCAGGCAAATACCCAGAAAATGTGGTGGAAGGTTGGTAAACCACTGCAGGCTGTTCCGATTGCCTGCTTTCCGCGGTAGATACCAATTTCGCTGGATCAACAGTCTTGGCCTGCGGTAAAATAACCGTAGTCGGTTGTAGAGCTTTGGAAACCATAACTGGCGTGATGGGCAAGCGGCTGAACTGTATATGCGTCGTTGCAGCTTTAGAAGCCTCAGATTTCGGTTGGGTTTGCACTCTAGCCGGTAGATTATGGGTTAATGGAGGTACAGAGGGCTTGGGAGAGACGACACTCGGAGTGCTCTTCAAACCGTCAGCTGGTCTTGTTTTGGAGAGGGCCGTTAACGGTGGGTATTGAATCTCGCTTATTTTGACGACGGGAGGAGTAATGGTGCTAGACGCCGTTGACGGGAGTTGAGTAACGACGGTTGAAGCTTGTACGGTGACTACCGACGTTGGAGTAACGATTTCTTCCTTGGTTTTTGGTGATTCCGCTAAAAGTGGCAAACACGGGGCAGGTTTTGTAACAGGAGTGATGTTTTCTATATTCTTCCTCTCCATCAACGTCGTTAACGGCTTCAGAGGAGTTAACGATGGTGGACTACCGATATTAGGTGTAGCCTTTACGATTATATGCGTTTGCGGCTTCTCCTCTGGCCTGTAATAGTTGGGAATATCGGGAGTTTTTGGTGGCTGCGACAAATCAGTCATATCAGGTGTCTTCGGTAACTGATCATATCGAACTGACACTTCTTCATTTTCTTCGGTATCCGTATCAATCTGAAGATCATTCTCGCTCTGTGGAGTATCGGGCTTGATCTCAATGTCGCTAGTGTTCAAACTTTGTACTGCCTGTCGCATTTCTTCGTCGTCTTGTTGAAGATTTTCCTCGTTTACGGCGGGAACTTGGTCGTTACTTTGATTCAGCTCTTCTTCATAGCAGCTGGAGTATTGACTGCCACCAAAACTTTCTCCTAGAAGGGCGGCGACGGCATCTTCGGTTTCTTCCTGGGAAATGACAACACGCGGCTTTTCGTCTCCGTTATCAGTCTTCTCTGGTTTCGTTTCCTCAACTATTTCTTTGACGATGACCTCTTGTTTAGGTGGTTCAAATTCAGATATCGATTTAACCGCGTTTTCATGAATTTTCTCGTCGATTTCCGTACCAAATCCGGGAATAAGCTTATCTCGTTTCTTTTCTTTGCTGACGGGAGTCTTCACTGCAACATCAAGAGAACGAACTGGCGATTGTGGGTAGTCCGTCGGTTTGTTCTGGGGAGGACTGGGCATATCCAGTATGTTGGGTAGACTCTGGTTTTCTTTGGAATCCTCTCTTTCCTCCTTTTTAATTTCAGGGGACTTGATCTTGTTCTTGTCGTGATGATGGTGGTGGTGATGGTGCCTGTTCTGTTTTTCTTCCTTGCTCTTCTTTCGCTTTTTCTTTTTCTCTTTTAGTTCTTTTCTGGCTTCCTTGGATAACTCTTGTGACTCTGAATTCTCTTGGAAACTGAACGAACGATCTGTGGACTCTCCAGATGGTTTGGTAACATCCAAAGACTTCGTATCTTCAGATATGTCCGTGGCATCGTCTTTGATATTTTCTTCTAGTAATTTGCCCATGTCAGCATAATCCATGCTATTTTCATTGACCATTTCTTCGCGCAGCCTTCTCTCCTTCTCCCTTCGCCGTTTCTCTTTCCTCTTTTTGTGTTCCTCTTTTAGCCTTTCTTTCTCCTCTTTCTCGTGTGAGGTGGCGTCTGAATCGCTGGCATATGACATGTGGACGTTTTCGTCGGAGTACTGTTCAATGAATGTCTGATTTTCTTGTTCTCTGGCACCGTTCTCTGAATCTTCCGACAGGGAACCAAATATGTGTTCCATTTTTCCTTCGTGCTTGTTCTCAGATTTCAAAGGATCGGACCTGTTCTTCTTCAGCTTTTTCGATTTATCTTTTGTTTTATCTTCTTCCTTGTTCTTATCTTTTCTCTTTTCTTTCTTGCTGTGTTGTCGCTTCTTTTCTAAATGGCGGATTTTATCAGAGGAGTCTGCGTGCATCATTTCTAGAACTGAATCGATCTTACTCAGTTCGTCATTTTCGAGGCAATTTTTCTGGCGTTTCTGTTTCTTCTTGTGCTTCTTACGCATTTCGCTCTTCTCCTTTCTCATTTCCATACTCTCGTCGGCTGAAGAATTTTCTGGGCACGACAGTCTGTTATTGAATTTCTCCTGTTTAATGTCTGGAAGAGGGGAGTTGGAATCCCCAAATATTTGTGCACTAATCTGTTCTAAAGACTCCTGTTGCTTGCTGATCTTCCTTTCTTTCTTAATGTATTTATCATCATACTCCTCTTTCGTTCTTCGGAATGGTTTCTCCTCTGTGTCGGCGAAATTTTGTTCCACCTCGTTATCAGAAAATATTTCAGACTTGATCCTGTTCCTGATCTTCTTGAACTCGTCGTCGGAAGTATCACTGGCGATCCGTGATCGCGAACCCTTCCTCTGGGTGTTCTTTGACCTGATTCTGTCGTCTTCACTAGTTTCGACATATTCTTGCTTTATGTGCTTTTGGGGCTTTTCTGCGTCCGAATCCGCGAAACTTTCGTGCTTTACGCGTGATTTCGAAACATGTTCTTCGTCATCTGAACTGGCTATCAGCATCTGCTTACTTCTTCGCATCTTTAATTCTGATTTGCTGTCGTGTCGTTCTCTATCAGAGTCCGAGTCTTCGTCCCAAGAAGTAGAACGTTTCTTCTCTTCGCGTTTCGCCCTACTTTGTTTTAGCTGGCTGAATTTGGCCTTGATCTTCTCTTGTCTCTTTTCTTCTTCTTGCTTCTGCATGTTCTTGCAGCTTCTGGCTTTGACCTTGTCGTACATGGAGATGTAAGCAGGTTCGTCGTCGACTATATCGAAGATTGAGTGTTTCTTTGGCTCGTCTGAATCGGTATTATTGTCTGAACTGTTTTGAGTCATCTTCCGCACGCGATCTTTCTTCTGGGACTTGCTGCGATCGTCGCCGCTCTTTGCACTGTCGTCGTGCGGTTTCTTATCGCTACCCGAGTATTTTTCTTTTCTTCTATCCTCCGGTCTTTTGTTTTCTTCTTTACGTTGCTCTTCGCTTTCGACGCAGCTCTTCTTGCGTTCTTTGGTTTCCTTGCGTTGCTGCTTCTGTTTCTCAATTTCTTCGGTCGATCGAAGATCAAGGCGGGCCATGAAGTCTTTATCGGTGATTTCTTTGGGAGGAGTGGTTGGTATTGCAGGTGATTCCCCGGTCTCTTTGTCCCTGTTCTTTTTGATCTTTTGCTTCTCGAGCTTCGCCTGTTTGCTTTTGTGCCTGTCCTCTTTGTCCCTATCTTTCTTCTTTTCATCACAGCCTTCGCGTATGCTATTGTGTCTTTCGATACGCGACTTGTCGTCGTGGGTCTTAGAACTGCCGTTTTTATGTTTGTTCTTGGATTTCTCGTCTTTTGAGTCCCGCCTTTCGGATAGTTTCTTATACTCGGAGCTGWGTTTGAGGCGCTTCTCTTCTACGCCCTCGGATGTATCGTGAGAGCTCAGTCTTCTCTTGTTGCCGATGTTCGTTGGCAAACTGTTGTTTCTTTCTTTTCTYCTGTTGGYCTCGGGTTTGTCCGWGGTTGGGCTGGTTTCATACGAAGACTTCTTGTCGAGATCCAAGGACATGTGCCTGCTTTCAACAGTCGGCCTGTCCTTGTGCTCTTTGATCTCATTGACGCAGTTCTTGTGTACTGTGTTATCTTTTGAGTCCTTTGTGTGGTGTCTGCTGCTCTTGGATTCTTTGTCATGGCAATTCTTCGACAGTTCAGGATTTTCCCTATTCCTATCGTCTCGGTAATCTTTGGTGTTTTTATTATCGTGTTTACTAAAGTCTACGTGTCTAGATTCACTGTGATTCTCGCGATGCCTCGAATGGTCATCTTTTCTTTTCTCATGATTGTCATCTTTATGCTTTCTTTCCTCATCTTTCTCGCGCTTCCTCTCTCTTTCTCTCTCTAACCTCTCGCGCTCCTCCTCCTTCCGTTCGCGTTCCTGTCGTTCTTTCTCTTCGCGGTCTTTCCTCTCCCTCTCCTCTCGTTCTTTACGCTCTTTTTCTTCACGCTCCCGCCTTTCTCTTTCTTCGCGTTCCCGCCGTTCCCTTTCTTCGCGTTCCCGCCTCTCGCGCTCTTCCCTTTCTCTTCGCTCCCTTCGTTCTTGTTCTTCCCTTTCGCGCCTCTCCTTCTCTTCTTTCTCCCGCCTCTCTCGTTCCTCTCGCTCTCTCCGCCTCTCTCGCTCTAACCTCTCCCGTTCTTGTCTCTCCTTCTCAGCCTTTTCTTTCTCTATCCTCTCTTTTTCCTGCCGCTCTTTCTCTAGCCTCTCTATTTCACGCTCTTTTTCCAACCGTTCGCGTTCTATCCTCTCCCTTTCTAAGCGTTCCTTTTCCAATCGTTCCTTCTCCGCCTTCTCCCTCTCCAACTTCTCGTTCTCTAAGCGTATCTTCTCGAGCCGTTGCTGTTCCCTTTTATGCTCTTCGCTTTGTTCCGCGCTCTCCTCGAACTTCCTGCTCGTATCACTGTTACGTCGCGTTTTAACTTCACACCGCGGCGAACTACCGGAAGAGTCGCGTCTCGACGTCACCGTTTTCGGCGGCGGCGGCGGCGGCTTAACGTCCGCCTCACTAGATGGAATGATGACACCCTTGTCGTTGGTCTTTGCTAAACTACCMCTAATTAACSCACTGTTCGAATTCGTCCTMTTTACACTGACTTTGCTAGGTGTTCTGTTATCACTTGAGGCACTGACGCACGGTTTCAGTCTGTTGTTGTCACCGTGGCTGCCTCGGTTGGTTGTACTTGCTGATGCTGGTGCGGGAGGTGGTGGGGGCGGTGGTGCAGGCGACGTAGAGGCCGCCGACGTCGTCGGGAGGATGATGCTCGGCGCCGTCGGCTGCAGCGGCGGGTGGCTCGGGAACGGGTACTGGAGGCTCTTCGCTGTCGGCATGCTGGCAGCTGGAACTAACACCGGAACAAATGCAAAACGACGCGACGTAATTTATGGCTATTTTCTTTCTTTTATAGTAAAATTTTGGTAATTTTACCCGCAAGGCGAACTTCGATGTACAGTAAGATTCAGAAGTGATGAAACGACTGGCGATTCCAAACAAATTAAATAAAATAAAACATACTTCTCGTCTCTCATTCAAACCCGGTCAAGTATTTGCGCGGGAAGCTTGTTGAGTGTAATAGAACTCAAAAAAATTTCGAATCTCGAATGGTTACGACAGCTTTAGAAGGAAGAATGATCTAATATCCCTCTGCATCGTCGTAGACTCAATGCTGGTTCGCTATTAAGCAGTTATTGGTACCAAACGTCATCAAATATAATTGCCGTTTCATTTTATAAATTTTTAAAGAATCCGCCTAATTTTTAGTCGCGTAAAGACGTCATATCAATTCCAAATATACACAGTTACGTTTTTCGACTTACCCGTCGACCTAGGAGACAGCATGGTCGGCGTTTTCGGCAGCTGCACCGTCGTGGCCACCTTCGGACTCTGCACGGTCAGCAGGCTTGGTGACGTCGCCGCCGTCTGCACCACTGACGTGCCGCCCCTCGGAAACAACGCGTACTCCCTCGGCTCGTACTTCTCCCCAACATTCTCCAACCTTTTAGAGTCCTCATCGAAGACAGAACGCTTCGCCATCACAGACTTGACAATCTCAGAGGGCTGGAGCTCCTTGAGATCGAGGTCCAGCAGTTTGTGCCGAAACCTGCAAGGAAACGGATCGAGTAGACTCGCGAAAAGCGTCATCGAGGTCGAGGAGAGCACCAACCTGAAACGTTGACTATTGGCATCCAGCTTCGCCAGAGCGTCGTTGCCGGCAGCGCTCAATGCTCTGGACCCCGACCATTTTTCGTACTTCTCGTCGAGGGATTTGATCCGTTCGTYGAGCGATTGGCTGGGGGAGGCGATGTCGCTGTCGCTGGAGTTGGAGCTCAGCGAGGGCGGCCGCGGTGGAGGGGATGCTGGAGGGGGGACGTGGACCGGACTAGGTGGTTTAGTATTCGTTACCCTGGAAGAGAAGTCATAATCAGCGTATGAGTTAGAAGCAACTCATATCCACCACCACAGGATGAACAAATAAATTAAAAACTGGACTTAATTACCCACTTCCAAAAGCAAAAAAGATTGAATCATAACAAACGCCTAATTGTTACAAAATTCAGATTGCAGATTCAGAATATCTGAAGGACCAATGAGTAGTAGTAGCTCATTATTCACGCATTAGTTGACTGAAAAAATTATTTTTTCCTCCATGTTCGAAGATAAAAAGGCCCAGATTTAACACAAACAATACGTTGAAATTAAGGTCTTTTTTCGAAAATTCAATAAGTCCGACTTACCTTGGACTCGTAACCGTCGACGGTGGGCTCGACAGCACATTCTCTTTTTGTCCCTTGATCCCAGCAACGGACACACTGCCCCTGTTCAGGACGTGCGCTGCAAACTTCGGCAGGGGTAACGTTAAGGGGCCTTCGCGTTCCCGAGGTATTCTTCGCGGCTCGCTGGGAGTAAAGTGTTCCGGCCGTTCATCGCACAGTGGAGTGCCCGGCCGGGAACCCCCGATGCTCTCCGACCCAGAATGATCGTAATGGTGGACACGGGAACCGCTATCACTACCTGCGGACGAAAAGCAGGCAACAGATGAGTTTTACACGATTCATTATGAATGGAATATTGTGTTACCTCCAGTTTTCCGCCTCTTGCAAACAGTGTGCGGAACATACGTCGACCTGGAGTGATCCAGGTCCCTCGAATGCTTGCTATCGACGGACGGTCGTCGCGAATGGTGTTTCAAACTGACGTCCGACAACCTCCGCACCTCCATCACCTTGCGATGGTCCCGGTTCGCCTCGATGATGACGTCATTCGTCCCATCCAACAGATCTAGCTTCAGGCGCTTCTTGGAGCTGATAAGTTCGTCCCCAGAACTGGCGCAATCCTCCAGGGGATCTATCAGGTGCACTCGGTCCTTCTAATGGCAGAAAGGCACTCACCAACCGTTTCCAACTAAAAGTTGGCGAAACTTACCAAACTCCTAGCTTCGATAACGTCCAGATGCTGCGGACTGTCATGGTTGTATACGTGCTCGTGATCGTAGAAGTCCTCGTGGGACGCCGCACTACCCTGGCTGTACTCGTCGTAGCTCCTGAAGTGCCTGTCCGCGTACTCCGCCCCCGGCTGGTCGTAGTAGTCGGCGAAGCGAGCTATCCGCGAACGGGAGCCGGCGCCGCGCGGGGTACAGGATCCCGGCGTTCCCGGTGACGGGACGGCGTTGCTGGCGGCCGCGCTCGACCTGCTACTGTAGGAGGAAGTGCGAGGACGGGTTGGMGKGTCATACCTGAGTGGCGTGCAAATGAAATGAGGGTGTTATGAGCCGTTCGTCCGGAGATTTAAAGAATCGTTAGTGGTAACTTCGGTTAGATCAATCATACTGATTAATTTCAGTCAAGATTTAGATGAGCTAGGCAGAAAACTATCAATAGTAGTAGGCGATTCAAGTGGAATTAAATTGATTCAATTCCTCACCCAAGTATCAAAAACAAAATTGGTCGACATTCTTTAAAAACCGTTAACGACGCAATGGAATGGTGCATGCGAACAACACTAACCTGGAAAACCTCGAGACGGCGTTGAGGGAACCAGAATCGAAACTCCTCGACGAGGAATCCCGTCTCTCCTCGAAGCTCGACCTGTCCAAGATATGCCCCTGCTTCTCCAGGTGTTCGTAGAACGCTTCCTGGCACTCACGACTCGCGAAATCCACTTGGATTTTGCGCCCCCTGAGGCTAGCGCCGCGCATCTTGATTACCGCCGATTGGGCGCTCAGCACCTGATAAAAGACATTTTTTATTTTAACCAACTCACTGCCGAACCAGTACGATTTGAGTTTTTTTGAATCACGTGGTCATTTCTTTTGACAGCTAGCAGCTGTCGTTGATGGATGTGAGCTGTCGTTTTTAAATGAAATGTGTCAAAAATTACACTGACTGCCTTCAAAATGGTTACCGTTTACTAGTGCCAGAAGAGTGGAAGCTGCTAAAAACGAGACCGTCAAAGACGACTACTTTAAAAAAATTACCGGTTGACGGTTGTAAAATGACGGTTTAACAACTGTCAGCAAAGATAGCTACGAGATACTTAAAAAATCACAGCGGCATGTGCCAACAATACTTTTGAGCTCAATGATGTTTCGGAGTATTTACCGTTCATCAGCATGGAAATTTCATACCCAAACTAACCTGTTCGTAAAATATCAACGCCTGTCCCTTGTCCCTGTCGATGAGCACTTGCGATATGACCCCGAAGGGATCGAACTGCAGCATCAGGTACTTCTCGGTCACGCTGTCCGCCACTCCGTCCACCCAGACGCAATTCGTCGGCATGGACTTGCCGAAGCCCAACTTGACCCTATTGTTGCCCAGGTGTTCCCCGTCCATGCTGCGTATCGCCTTGACGACGCTCACTATGTCCGAGTACTGGCAGAACGCGTACGAACTCACAGCCCCCTGTTTCTTGATGTCGATTTCGATTATCTCCCCGAACTGGTCGAAATGTTTCCTGAGATCAGATGCGGTAACATCCTTTTCGAGGTTACCGATGAAAAGCGTTCGGGTCGCCTTTGGATGGAACTCGTCAATGTCGGCCTCGTAGGGTCGCAGATCGTTGTCGTCGACGTCGTACCCTTGGTAGGGCGCGACCTCGATCTTGCTGCCGAAGAACATCTTGTCGTAGCTGACCTCCAGCGCCTTCTCGACGTCCTCCGGCTTCTTGAAGCAGACGATGGCATGCCTTTCCGAGCTCTGACCGACGACCTGTTGCAAGAATTAGCAATGCATTGGGGGGCACGGACCTACATTAGGGCCAATAATGGCATTGCCATTTTTGTGTGCTTGTGGATGAAAAAAATGTAAAGGTTTGGAGTTATAGAGGGGCGGATTCGAATACAGAACAAATGTTAGTAACTGCGAAAGAAAGATAGGAATAAAAAGACAGTTTGACAAGGATTTAGAAACAAGATTAGATGAGCATGAGGAAATGGAAAGTGTATAGGCAGTGAATGAAGATCGAAAAAATACTAAGTGAAGCAGCGGACAAATTGTTTACGAGAAGACGAGAAGAAACAAAGACCAAGACATAAAACCCTAGATCTTTGATAAAACTATAAGTTTGACGTGGACAGGTCTATCCTTAATACGTGGTAGAGAAGGTAGTTTACTTTGAACTAAAATGAATGTGATAAAGATCAATCATTGAAAGCAATTTCATTTCTCTGGGCTTTTCTAATGGGCTCGATCCTCAGTGTAGGTCTGTGTACTTATCGACAGTACAAAGCTACGTCGTATTTCGTGAAGCAAACGTTAGATGAACAACAAATGACCGGGCAATCGGAACTGCAGGTTTCTGTACTTATAAACCGTACCAAACTACGTCATAATTCGTAGTCACTGATAGATGACGCACACCGATTTTCACAAAGTGACCGGGCCATCGATAATTTAGGTCTCTGTATTTACAGACGTAGTAGTTAGTAGAACCACCGCTAGATGACTCATAACCGATTTCCACAAAATGACCCGCAAAATGCCGCGCAAGACGTGTCCACGTCAAAATCGATCGTAGCGTTTCGAAATTTACCTTGACCCACGTGACCTTCCCGTGCTTCTTGTACTCGTGGAACAGCCCATCCTTCAGCGACGTATCCGACGACCTGATCGGCAGGTTCTTGACGCAGATCGCCAGCGGTCGCCTGTCCTCGGAATGCACGACGGGCTGGTGGGCGCCGCCCCCCGAAGTGGCCAACCTCCTGGACTTGGGCGACCCCGTCGAAGAAGTCGCCCTAGAAGTGGAACTGCTCGACGAGCTGCTACTGCTGCGCGACCTCGACCTCGACGGGGACCTGGAGGACGTGCTCCCGGCCGACGGCGACCTGCTTCCCGACCTGGACTTGGTCTTCTTCTTGGCGTTCTGCGCGTCCGTGCGCCTGTCGTCGCCCTGCGAGTACGCCTCCCCGCTGTTGTACCTGGTGGCGTCGTACGACGACCAGGAGGCGACGGGACGGTGCGGCCTGCCCTCGGCGACGCTGTTGTACGTCGGGCCGTTCCTGCCGTAGGCGCGGGGCCTCCTCGCCGAATCCGGGTAGCTGGCGCGCCGGACGAATTCTGTGTCGCTCGTGCGGCTGTTGGCGCGGTCGTAGAAGCGATCGTTGAAGGGCCCGTGTTCATCGGATGACCTGGAGAAAACAAACGAAGTCAGTGCGTGAAAAAAACGAAGATGAAGTAATTACTTGTTAAAAGACAGTAAACCAACTGCACTAGCATAATAATGTTAATGGTAATGATAACGTAAGATGGTCATGTTAATGCCCTCAAAATTTCTAGACCTCTTGATACCTCAATTAACAACTACCAATAAAAAACAATCTTGATTTGAAGAGGCGCATGCGCAATGGCTTGATAAAATCACATCTGTTGTTAATGTCTTTTATTTATAATAATTTGATGCAATTTTACGTTTATCGAACGGCATTTGATCGCAGGACGACGATATTGGTCTTGTTAGATCTCAGATAGAACTCTATAAACGCAGGTACTCGCGGTCGCCATATTTGACCCATTTTCCATTTTGACAGTCGTTTAGTGTGTCTTAAATGTGTAGTGGTTTCTGTGAATTAAAAGATTTTTGTGTAGCTTTTTAACAAAGGTAGACAATTGCCTGCCTGCTCAGCTGCAATTTGCATCAAAAATAATTCTTATTAGAACTGCAACATTGGGTCAAATATGGCGACTGCATCGATGTGTAGGGACCGAAACATCGATATATCGTTGTCACCCCTAAGCTATACCAAATATGGAAGGCAGTTATGATGATCTTACATCAACTATATGTTTCACATGCGACTTGTAGTGCTCTTGTATTTAATTGTACGCTGAAGCTTCCCCACTGCAACCAAATCTTCGTCCGGTTCAATCTACTTCCTGAAAACCCGGCATTCCGAAGAGCTACCTGTAGTAGAGCTCGTTAACAGCATGACTAGGCAAAAGGATGTTTTCCAAATAATTATACAGGAAGCGTTACAAACAGACGGTGAGGCAATACTGATTACATAACTATGCGACAATGAATCACTGCGGCGATGATGTTTAAAATTACCTGCCAGTGATTCAAACTGCGAAACACAAATCATGATGAAGAATTTTGAGTGTGTAAGGCATGCCATATAGTATTCTACAGCGTCGACTTTTACCCTTAACCTCATGTCACATGAGGGTACTAGATAATGCAAAACTACTGATAATACTACGGTCAAAAATTCCGCCACTAATTCTGGTTTTCTCTATTTTTTTCTAGATTGTCTGATTTTGTATAGTAATAATCATTTGTCTACCGTTTATCTTTCCAATAATAAATTTGCAGAGAAGACTTATCGCAACTGCTCCTCCAATTACGATTCTGTCCTTACCCCGAACCCCGATGTCAATAACACACTACATGTTTGCACTGCCACAACCAAACCGAATTACTATGATTAGACGGCAGCAATTATGTTGTCGACGGTGATTTACTCCTGTAGTCTACCATTCCAGCGTATGATGTTGATTAGTGGTTCTGCGTAACGAGATTATTATGTCGTATTGTTTGAACAAGGACTTTTTTGGATATGCGCCAATACAATTGTAAAACCATGTATTACGCGATAACCTTAGTGTCTATTGTTGGACAGGGCTTTCTAATAACGCGGAAAACAAATATTTACGGTGATATTTCCTTGAACGAGTTGTCGTCGTACCTCTTCACAAAAGACCTCGTGACATCTCATGACAGTAATCTTATTTCCGTAACAGATTAGTCTAACACATATTAATAGTAATTAGATAATTGATTTCACGTAATAATAATAATAATAATAATGATTTGAAACTTTTAATTTAAAAATCGTAATAATTATACATATAGGTTTCACGACCGTACAATCGCACGAACCAGACAAAATGTGCCCCTCATTGCTGCAAGTGCAGTTTATTGAAGCAACGCTCGTAAATTAAAGTCGTGCATGCTGAACAAAAAACGCATTCACGTCGGCTGAACTATGCACCTGTAATCGTAATTCCTTTTATCGTAATTAACGGCGAAATATTCAAGAAAGGTGCGCCAAACATGAGGTGTGGCCATTACAGTTTTATTATTGTTATTCCCGTTTACCATGTTGGATAGAAGGAGACCTTGTGGCGCTAGAATTGGCCGCAGAACGTGATAATCGCTACGGACTGTTTAGACGAGGTTAGATTCTGCTTGCATACGAATTGAGTGCACGAAGATCATCTATAACACTGATATAACATGTCTACAATGAATTACAAAAAATTAAGTCGCCTTCACCGCGTCCCTTGCTCAGAGGAACGAAAAGCCTCAGGCCATAGTATTAGTCAGAAGTGGGATACATAGAGGGATGAAAGGCCGCAGGCCATGGTACCCCGATTCATTAGATGTGAGCTGAATCAATCAATTTGAACGACTCGCTCATGGAATACCCAAGTCATCAGTACAATTGGGTATTTGCCATGTATTTATATTTTATTAAATTGCATATTAATAGGTAGCATCTAATACACAAAACAGCTGTGACAGCTTATAAATTCGAAAAAATTAATCGTAAGGTGTATTTTTAATATAAAAATGTGAATATTTAAAGGGACCGCCAAAACGCGAACACATCGGCCGTGACGTCAGGTGTCTTGTAAATGGCCGCTTGTTTACATCTGGGGTCAGCGCGTCTAGCGTCAGCCTCAGCCAGTCAACTTATCAGTTTGTTGTTTGCGTCCATTTTGTGACAAGCGAATTAAAATACGCCAAGAAAAAGTAAAATACTTATGAGTTATGACTTCTGAAGCCATGTTCATTGTTATGGAATTTGTGTACAGCGACGAGCGGTTCAACGCGACGGAAATGAGAAACGTAAAAGCAACAGCATAAGTGAACTTTTTATCAAATTAACGTAGCATTGATAATTTGATCACAGTGGGTTGTTGGAAACATACTATTTGTAAACATAAAAATGTACCCTAAACTTGACATTTGTTTTAGAGGTCAGAATAAGTATAAATTGCCATCTATTTTCATATCAACTTAAAATGCATATAATTTTTCATATCCTCTTCAAGCTACAACAAAATAGAAACTGAATGGTAAACACTTATAACCCCAAAAAGAATAATCAAACTTACAGTAAGAATTAAGATGATCTTCACAACAAAAAAACAAACTGCGATTTCGGCATATCACGTCTAGGGGCCTTAAACAATTTTTTCATACGTTGATAATCTCGAGGAACGGTTACAAAAATATTTTGTTTGCTGTACTGACTGAAGTACTTTTATAACCATGTACAAAACAACACTTGTTTTGTTTTCCATACTTAATAGATGCTTGTAAAACTTCACAAATAACTTTTTGGTGCCACCTCTTACACCGTCCTTTCAATAAACACCACACAAAAGCTTTTCCAACACAAGAATGATACTACACCATTACACAGCACGCTCCTCGGTAATGTTTACATGACACTTGACGTCACGAGTTGAATAAACTTGGATAGAAGCGTTTTAGCGGTGACTCCAAACGTACAACAGATTGGATGAATGGATGAAAAGAAGCGCGAACTCAGGAAGTTATTGAAACCAGAACGAACTGATATTTCATATTTGTAAATATTATAAAATATCCGTACGTTACTTTCTTAAATAACTGATGACTGTATTGGAATAGTAGTAGACCAATTATAGAAACATTGTAAGGCATTATCTTGTTCCCGTGTTGCTGCATTGGAAAACCTTCACCCGCCCAAGAACAGTGGACTTCTTATTTTGACTACTGCTGCATTAGAATGAATAAATGTATAAATTTAAGAACATTGACTTTTTAAAGGCATATTTTCTTTTTATTCATTATTTATTATAAAAGTTCAAATCTACAAACTGCAGAAATTGTCGCTAGCATTATTAACAAGATGCCGACAAGCAGGTGACACACACTCCTCCGCAAATTAATCGCGGTGAATTTCACCAGGTTCGAGGAAAATCCAATTCTAGAACAGGAATTGGGTTGAGCGTAATTTTCCAGGCCGAGATTGACTCTTTTCCATTTCTAATTCGATAAAATGACGGAGGAATGATAGCCACGTGCCAACCTCGCTTATTTTACAGTAACAACCGCGATGACCTTAAAAGAGAGAGAATTGTGCTTCCCCTTCGAGCATAATGAACGGGGCAGTGTCGTGCCAACGAGATAAACTCGGATTCGCAACTTCATCACCTTAATTAGAACTGCAAATTAGTTTCGCAACTTGATGGCATATGACAGACGACCTATTCGAAGTATATAGGTGCACCTTATAGAGGGAAAACGTTTTACCGTGTCGAAGAAAGAATACGATCGGTCAAAATTCCACGTAATTTTGTTAAAAGGTTTGCGTTAACCAAGTATTCAATAATTGCAAATATTTTTTGGAAAATGTGGGATACATGAATAAATATCTACAAAAACGTTTTAATAATCCTCATAAAGACAGGGAAATAATTAAATGAATCACTGATTTTTTTATGTACCTGCAAACCACGGTAACTGTCTAGGAGTATTGTTTTGACCCTTGGGCAAAAACAACGCGCTTTTGTTTAGCGTTTCTTTTTGCGTTAAGACTTGTTAATATGACGGTGCACTGACTTGGCAATGAAAGTTGTTTAATTTATGAAAGACAAAAACCCGTAATTTCAGTAGAATCTTATGTAAAACTAATTTCAAAAGCACACGTGTCAGTCTGTAAATAAAAATTGACTTCTCTCGAAATTTAATACGCAAATACGTCCCCTTTTTGACGTAGCGCCACTGCGCTCACCAACCACAATAAATATTGTGTGTGTATGATAAATCTCCAGCGAATATGCAAGCATTTTTTTCTTTTATTTTATTGCGGGTACCGTTATCGTTAACTGTACTGTTAATGCGTGCGGTGTTGTTCAGTTAATTAATTTATAGTTTTGCGGAGAACGCCGTATCGCATGGCGGCGGCCAATCACATGCCCAGTCGTCTCAGTTTCACGAAGAAGAACCGGCAAGTCACGTCAGATTTTGTTTTGGTCATTTCTGCGGTCGAGCATGGGGTTTTTCCGTATTCGTTTGGCAGGCGAGTTTATTTTTGGGRTGGCCTGACCTGAGAGACAGCATGGTAAAGAAGAAATAACGATGGTTACCTCTGAAAATATCGCTCTTGTAGTTTTAAGACACGGAATTAAATGATCCAACTTATAATTTCCATCAGAAAGTCGGTTAACGCCTTTTTGTTTGCTTGTCATTAGGTGGAAGGTGTTACCAGCATCCCTTAACTACAGAATTCTACGATCCGCTTTGCAATAAAATTGAAACAAATTTTTATTCTGTGATCACTGCAGGTCCGCAATATACATTCACTTTTCAGCACTTTAAATATATATTTTTTTACAACTAGTATTTTATGCTCATGCCTGCTCTGTTCTATACATCTATCCATCTGTGTGGCGCCAACCTAAATGATAAAATGTTCATTTGCGTATGAAGGTATACAGGGTGTTCGGTAACGAGTGGGCCATACGTTAACGGTAGCTTCCTTGTCTCAAAATAAATCGGAATCATTTGCGTGGCCAGGTTATTTTCCCATGGCGCAACCGACCAATCCACCATCAAGCCTCAATGTTGGCAATCATTCATAACTACCCTCAAGCAAACTCTGCAGTAAAGTTTACGAAACTAAATTTAAAACAAAAAAAACATTTTAATGTGTTAATAAAGTTATCTATATTTTGTACTGAACTGGTGTAATTTTTCTATTTACTATTTTCTTTCCAATATTCAGCAAACACTTGCTCAAAACGATTTTGTAGGGTAGTTGTCCTCGACCTCAACTTTGTTTGCTATAAGCTAAGTTTATTTTGTCTTATTTTGACCCAAGGAAGCTACTGTTAACGTATGGTCCATTTGTTATATACATATAATAATTTGCTTGGTTTCTTCGCCGTGTAGGTTGTGTAATATTTCGGCAATAAGATAATTAAGCGCTGGCTGCCATAAATCTATGCCTGGCGATGGCTAGTGACCAGTTCACCTACGAGGCATGTTTTTTAAGTAAGTACCGTTTTGCGATTCTGCCGCCGCAGCGCTACGGTCGGCGTTCCGCGCATGCGCGCTGGTTACCTACATCTCTTGTCTACGCACTGACGCCATTACAGTTGATTCTTCATTGTATACGTTGTTTACTGAGTGTTTAAGATGCCTCCGACAATCGTGAGTCCCGCCGATTGTGAAGTACGCGCTGTTATACGATTTCTTAGTGCTAAAACCGATCGATATTCATCGTGAGATCTGTGAAGTTTACGGACAAAACATTATGAGTGATGGAATGGTAAGGAAATAGGTGAGAGCATTTAAAGATGGCCGCACAAATGTGCATGATGAAAAACGGAATGGGCGTCCTTCGGTCGTTAATGAAGATTTGGTGCAGAAAGTGAACGAAAAGGTGAGAGAAAACAGACGCTTTACAATTTCATCATTGTGCGACTGCTTTCCTCAATATTCTCGTAGTGTTTTGTATCGCATTTTGACCGAGAACTTGAATTACCGGAAATTGTGTTCACGTTGGGTGCCGAAAATGTTGACGGATTTGCACAAAACCCAACGTTTAGGCAGTGCATTGACTTTCCTTGAGCGGTACCACAATGAAGGTGAAGATTTTTTAGACCAAATTGTTACTGGTGGCCTACGTCACACCAGAATCGAAACAACAATCCATGGAATGGCGACATTCATCATCACCCAAAAAAGTGAAGTTTAAGCAAACAATTTCTGCCCGGAAAATCATGTGCACAGTTTTTTGGGACAGAAAAGGAGTATTGCTAGTGGAGTTTCTGCCTCGTAATGAGACAATCAATGCAGCGTCTTATTGTAAGACATTGAACAATCTGCGTCGTGCAATCCAGGCGGCAGAATTTTATGAGGAGGGTATTCAAAAACTGGTGCCACGTTATGACAAGTGCCTCAATATTCACGGAAATTATGTAGAAAAGTAGATTAAGGTACAGGCTTTCATGTAAGATAAAATTATTGCGATATCTTTGCACGTCTTTTTTTAATTCCAAAACGGTACTTACTTAAAAAACATGCCTCGTATATCTGAAGGGTTGCTTCAAAATTACCAGAAATTTCCGGTGCTGAGATGGCCTGTTTGTTTTATAGGGGATTACGCTTGGTGCCGAGTTCACCTGTACCCATAACCAACCAATTGGTATCTCATTAATTACTAAGTTAATATTTTTTAAAATGCCATTTGTGTGTCTTCTAATCATAACTTAGTTTTTCTGTTTTCCAATCATAAAATGTTGTTTTCTGTTGTTGTAAAGTAAATAAACTTTGTATTTCTAAAAGTTCTTTACTTTTGTMGCTGTCAAACAATGTGCTTTTGCATAAATCATTTATTACTGATTTTATATGACATTTGAAAACGGTTTCGMTTTACCTATAACAATAGCCTACTATGAATTTTAATGCGAAAACATTTTAGTTTACCTGGTTACCAMAAGAGTTTTAGATATGAGATGTTTCATATTGTTKTAAGGGTTGCTTTACTTTTGTCCGGTAGTGTACGATGCCACGCCCAGTCAGATCGCCCGATATCACCTCCCCGATTTTTCTTACCCAACGAACCCAAACACATGATCGACCTATACATCCGACTTACCCGTGCCCGTTGGGGAACCTGGTACTACCGGGTGAGGTAGAGTATGATGATGGTGTGTTCTGCGGCGATGTCGCAGAGGACGGAATGGCGGCTGGTTCGTAATACTCGGTGGTCAGAGTTCTGTCGTCGATCTTATGTTCGGCGGTGTGGGCTTTGGACGCACTTTTGATGTCCATGAACGCCACCGTGCACGCCATCGTGGCCTCACCCGCCTCCTCCTTGGCGACCCGCGGCAGCAGCTTGACACTTTGCACTCGGCCATACCTGGAAGCAAACGGGAGCGGTCAGGCTCGACGTGCTGATGAGGCATAGCGAGTGCGAAACATTCAACACTCGAGCAACAGGCAACAACATACACACACACACACACACACACAAACGTTTAGAGAGACAGGTTCAACTTCTGGAGGATCTTGGTTGACGACTTAACCGAATGAAATGAAAATCAKCWTCCYATTAGTTGTCCAGTAGCAGTGGTCAAGATGAGGCTGATGAGGCAYCGCGMGTGCGAAACATTCAAAGTTCGATCCGCAACAGGCAACATACACATACAAAAAAAAACGTTTAGAGAGACAGGTTCAACTTCTGGAAAATCTTGGTTGACGATTCGTCGCTGAAATACAAGTTTTGTTTGCTATAACGAGTCTACTTTAATAAATGAATTGAAAATAAGCATCCCGTTAGTAGTCCGGTAGCAGTGGCCACGAAGATTTATAGTAGTTCCTCCGCCCTATAGCTATAGAAACAGAAACCTCTGCCTACAGTTATTCCACCAGGAATTTTAGGTGGTCTAGTAGGTTCATACAATCGACCAATGTAAGGAATGCCTGGTCGAAAGACCGGGGCCTAGTGTTGGCAATCCCAGCTAATGTAACAAGTTGCAGATCTACACGTGTTTCGTCCGAATCCAGAGGGCCAGCGGTAGGGCGCTGTAAGTTAATTACCAATTCCTATGTGATTATCTCGCTAATGAGTGATTTATTTATACTTAAATGTTGCGTTTTGATTGGCTGCCCGACTGGTCTAACTAAACATGACAGCCTTGTCCGTCATCAACAGTCTCAGTGGGGTAATGGTAACAAAGGGCGATATAAGAATAATAAAAAAATATTTAACACTAACAAATAATGACAACATACGTCCATCTCTCTTTAGGATAGTATAGAAAAAGAAGAATCCCCAACTAATTATAAAAACCCAGCAAAATACCAGTATTCCAAGAGTAGAAGGTATTAATAAGCTTCAAAAACAATCAAGATAATACGTTAATCGTTGTGTATACCACAAATACAGCTTTATAATTTTAACAAAATACGACAATAGCAACATTTTATCTCTAACCTTTGAAGCTCTTTACTCAACAAACAGTAAGTCTAGCATCTATATACTGCTCTAAAGTAGAAACAGTTTTATGTCAATTTGTATATTTTGAAGCAATATGCGAAAAAATGCAATAGGAAAGCTACACGTTCTGGAATAAACACCAAACTCTTTCTTCGGCGTAAAAACCCGTAGAGTGCCGGAAATTCACTGCAATTTCTCCCCAATCCCGCTTTATATCCGTCCCGGTTATGAAGAAAATCACTTTCTGACACGAGTGGAAGTGTAGCATCTATCTGCATGTAGTTTGGGCCATAAAACAGCGAGCGTCGTACGTATAACTCTCCTTTATGGGACGTAAAATCTCAACAGAAAAAGAGGCCCCCGGAGAACAAGAAAATTAGAAAACGCGCTGCTCACGCCGGCAAACTACCTGAACGGTGTTTGCGATGCAAACACGACCGGTTAAAAGGTTCTTAAGAAGGGAATCTAAGATCTACAAATAACTCTGGATTTTTTTGGGGAGAGTAGTTTACAGAGGCGCGGAAAAACAAAGGTAGATTTTAAAGGTGGAATTTCTGAGAAATAATGGCACAGCGGAGCCCGGACCAAACCTTTACAGCATCTACTTCGGGATTGTTTAATTGTACTACACTGTCGTTTGGAATACGGTGCCTCCTCATTTTTTGTTAGTGGTGGAAGTGTGTGATCAATGTATGGATTACTGAAAGAAGATATTGAATGGACTTTTAACAACTCCAATTCCACGATTTGTTCGGTCAAGGTTTAGCCTATTACGATTATGTAAAATGCTTCGCGAGCAGTACTCTTACATGTGTATCACAAATAGACTAAAGCGGGCAAGGTGTGGAATGAAGAAATAGTATTTAAAGATGCAATACTTGTTATACAGATACCATTATAAAATTAAAATTGAATATATGAGAAGCGAAAAAATTGATAAAATACACACTGTGTATTGAAGATAAATAAAATAAACAATAGGAACAATGTGAATGAGAACTTAACTAAATACTTCATGTAATTCCATTTAATATTCGATAAGAGTATAGGTAACATCCAAAGGATCGAAGCCGGGACGATTTATCAAACTACGCGCTGCAATAATCTCGACGGCTAGTAGCAAAAACACATTTACAGAACGGTGTCAAGTTTTCCCAACATTAATCATAAGAAGTACAACGACCCCGCACGAAGAGAAAAAAAATTGCAACACACCAGCCCGCACAACCGAATCTATCTCGTCAAAATCGAACCCGGAAAAGCGCCGTGCGTAGAAAAGGTAAATGCACCTATCACAATTACGCAAACAAAAATATTTCGTAACGCGTGAAACTGAATTTTATTATTAATCTCCAGGGAGGAGAGAAACGGCCGATCGCGACGTGAGTCCGGGATAACAGCGGRCGGCTGGATTGGACGGGGTGGGGCGCTTCTGCGCCCACTGCGATGTTATATAAACGAAACGGRAATCGAKGAGGCCATCTTTTCTCGAGCCGCTGCCTAGAAAGGACGTTGWCCGCCGCACARTTTTTGTTTGCCACCCTTTCAGGATTAAGTGAAGTGTCTTTGTGTTTTTACGTAGCATGCCTGGATACCTTTGTTTCACTTGTTCTGTTGAAATAAATTAGATTTGCCTAAGAGCTGGAGATTTTTTAAGGGTTTCATACTAGGACGAGGGTGTGGCTCGCTACAGAACCCAAAAGGCATAGTGCGGGCATTAGACAGCCCAACGCAACGTGCGAAACTCGGCTACGTGCAGTGTGTCCAAAACGGATTAAGCAAAAAAGGGATATTTTTTCTTTAAGTAAGTTGGATACTACGCGAGGAAAGAAAGGAAAAATGTACCAACAGGAGAAAAGAAAACTAGAAAAAAAAAGACGTGCAAACGCCCGCTGCACGATTTTTCCAACCGACACCCTGTCGTATTGATTTTCTGGCGTTCCGCCGCGTAGTACGACAATCGCTCTTCCAGAGCCCCGAAATCCCCGCTCCCCGCGGTCACCCCGCGCCGTTGCCACGTCGCCCCGCACTCTAAGCTTTCCATTCGTATCATTGTATCAACGCAGTCGGCCAGATGTGCGATGCAGGCGCGAGGCAACCAGCTSGGGGCGGTAATCGMSCGGCCAACTGCGTCGTATTGTAGGACAGCTAGACGTTTCGAGGTGTACGGAGTCGGTTTTTGTGATCCGCTCGGTCCTTTTTTACGTGCTGCCCGTCGATTTCTCGACGGGCTTCCGTTTCGACGACTTTACACAACGCATCGGTGGTGTCTCTCTGTCGCGATGTGGTTGTGGGTCACAACCCAAGGTCACACGCGAGATACCACGACGACGACTCGCTGTGGTCCACAGCGCCGGGCAACAAAACAAGAGCAGGATTTTTCGTGAGCCCCGGTTTTTAATAAAAGCGGGATTTCGGACCGGGTCCCTTTTTTGTAATCAGCGTGCTTTTGTTTTGGATTAAACGAAGCGGGAATTGTGCGGCCCGGAGTTTTATGGCGGGCGGTAGGTCCGGKCTGCGCGAAACCGGAGACCGTAACTTAAAAACGCATAGGGACAGGAAACGYCCGAAMTTCTAGATCCTAAGCTTGGGAAACTGCGAACATAATCCCTTTTTAGCGTTAGATTTAAAAAATACATATATCAAAATAACTCGAAACTTAACTGAAATGTAGTAATTTTACATTAAAATACACAGGGTGTATCAAAATTGACGTCCGTGCTTTTGGAATTTCTTTCAAATGACCAAAACATTTCCCCATTGTCCTTTGTTATCGAATTATTGGTGAGAAACTCCATCTGTTGTAACCAAATAAGCTGCCCCTACATCGCGCAATTTAGTATTAAACCATGAACAATATCTATGATTCCGAACAGGTTTGCGGTAAACGCTTTCTTTCATATAACCCTAGAAAAACAATCTAATGGAACCCGACCTGATGATTTAGGAGGCCACGGTATAGAAGAGTCCTCCTCTTTCAGTCCACATCTCAAATGTATTCCATAATGTGCTGGTGCAGCATCATGTTGGAACCAACAATTTAAGTCGATTAAGTAGAATGCACGGACCTATTTACATCACTATTAAATAATAACCCAACACAAATGTTTACTAATCTTTTTTTATAAGATGAGGTTTTCATACCTCCATTCATGCAGGTTGAGAGTGTTTAGGATACATGTCTTCATGAATGTGGAATCCGTAGAATCTTTTCAATGAAATGTGGATTATTGTTGACGCTTTGCATAAACGGACTCGAAGCTCCCTATCTTCCTCATGTAAAACTTGGACTTTTTGGGGCCTAATTTGAATACGACCATCTCTCCTTAATTTGTGTATCTTTTTGGAAATGAGTGCGACGAAACAAACTTGGTTCAACTTGAACAAATTCAATAATGCGTGCGTCATCGTCGACGCTTATTACAACAGGTTGATGTTCTATCTGATTTTTCGAGGATTTGAAAGACCTGTTTCCAGTAATCCTTGTTCCATCGGTCTTATGGTTTTTGTATCAGGATGCCGAAACCTATCCGCGTATATGCAGTTGTCATTACACGCACATGATACTTTTAACATATCAACGTAATCTCTATTACAGTAGTATCTTTAAACATATAAAACAAATTAACATCACCATGGCCACCTAATGAATTACGTTACACAACTAATGGGAAACACATTTTCACCAATAATACCCCAATAACGAAGGATAATAGGAAAATTTTCTACTGTTAATTTACGATAGTTTCCTGTAACACACCCCCAAAAGCATGAGCGTCAATTTTGATAAAATGAGGTGAGAAGATGTTTGATTGTTTAGTTATAGCAATTATTTACACTCCTCACAATGGTGTCCTCGAACCAGAGTCATTTTCACGTGTTGGTGAAATTTGGGCTTATTCTAAGGTCAACTATACTTCCATCTTGGTACCAGCAAGTTCAACCAAAAATTATTTTTTAACCATAACTATGAACTGGAAATACAATAAAATTTAGAGTTAGTTATCAATTCTTGATGTTGTTCTCTTCTCGTGCGATCAAATCCATCTCTCTCTCTCTCTCCCTCGCCCTCTCTCTCCAATATGCCACGACAGCATATTCTAAAACTTGCTCAATGCATCAATTTGGAGTCATTGTTTCACTGAAGCGAATGACACCTTATTCTTCTGCTATTTGACCGAAACCCAAACTGCCAATGATTTTGTTTGACAAATTAAAGCAAAAGAAGTTTATTTATGTTAAAGTTGATATTTCTGGGTTAGAAATGGCCGATTTTGATTTAAGTTGGTAACTTATTTAGCCAAGCTTTAAAAAATTTTCCATAAGTAACTAAATAAATTGCATGTTTTTTTTTTGTTCATTTTTCATTTCAAATATTTACACGTTACGACTGAAATCATTTGACACTGTCGACATAAAACTGCTTTAAAACGCATCCTTATAAGAGCACTTTAACGGAGCAAAGTAATATTAGGAAACTGGGCATACTATACAACATACAAAAACGTCAAAAGAATTAATCGATCGAGAACACGAATCTGCGAAACTAGCTCTTTCTCTACGACAAACTTGTTTTGCACTATAACGGTACGGAAAACTGGCATGAGCTCTTAACGACCAGTTCAGCAACCGTACACACCTCGATTGAACAGGGTACTTTCTATGTACGAAACGCGGTTCGTGCGCCATTGGGCGATTGTGCAACGTCGCCAGCAGTCGAAATGACGTCACGACTCTTGATTTACGATGTGGAACGGCCCAGACCAAGTCTCCGTGAAGATGAGCAACGAAATAAGAGTGCAGAACGTTTTTTCAACACTAAAACTACATCTACAAAAATGATTGTGATACACGGTCCATTTCCCAAATACAATAATGCTGGTTGCTATGGATCTTTGAATTATGAACATGCAACACCAAAAGTAAACATCGAAAAGGGATTAATGCAACGGGATATACACATCTAGCTATAAATACATCGATCTTGTCCCAACCGATCTTCCCGACACTTATTTTTGTTGGTTTTTGCCCAGACACCAAACAGCGAGGATAAAAGAAACAATAAAAAAACATACAGCATGACAACAGCTGTGGGTGCCACAGAGAAACCATCGAAAAATAGACTTACTTCTGCCTGCAATCTGGCGGTGTTGGTATCGTAAACGTATCTATACGAACATCGAAATGGCTATTGGTGATGTGATGTTTATACATCACTGACGTCACGCGAATTGCTCGAAACGGCTGTCTTTACGAACCGCCAGCCCTACAAAAGATATTCGAATGATAATACACGAGCCAAAAACCAACAAAACTAAGTATAACACCCAGAAAAAGAAGTTAAGAAAATTATACATACATAAAAATTTACTTTAATGAGCTCATTTTTATACTACTATACTACCGCAGCCTTGTCACCACAAAGCTATCTGCATCTGACTCGACGATTGACCCAAACATGAAATACTTAACACGACACTGCAGATGGTAGGGAATCGTAACGAAAAATCGCTCGACGTACTTTTCCGTTCGTGTGGCCAGTTTTTGCACATTAGACAAGTTGTACGCTTCTGGCCATTGGAAGGTCGAATAGTGTGCATCCACTTCCGTGTCAAGTGAACTGTACTTTTCACCCGATGGAACGGTTCTACTAGTTTGACTAGCAGGATCGGTCAATAATCATACTCAAGGCAGCCGGTAATTCTAAAGTGTTACCAGGAACTTAGGTGACCAATCGTTTAGTAACTGATAAGGCTAACAACATCAAGTCTAGACAAAAAAGCAGTATACATAAAACGTAGTCGATATTACACGAGTTTATTTCCTTTTAATGCAAAGTACATTTCATTATGACTATTTATGCATATACGGCAGTAGGTAACTTTGTTTTGTATTAGCCCCCATGTTTTTTCAATCATCCACAAAGTTCAAAAACCCCAGCATGTAGCTTTCTAGTAACCGATCGCCTGCTTGGGCGAATCTTACGATTTTAAAGTGATGCCCTTCGGTTTTAGTAATGCAAAAACTTTATTCCTGCTACTGCATCTATTTATGGATGTAAAATATTTATTCTGCATTTTATATCGGTGGAAAGCTAAAAATCGCCGACTTTGGGAGACCATCATACACAACATACCCAACGGCCATTTGCACTTAAACTAAAGCTTTAGATTTTAATGCCGGCTGTAAATAAAGCAACATTGTAGAAGGCATGACGCAAAAAAACCATAATCATCTCGACTAATCAAGCATTCCCCTTAAAATTCGTCTCGTAATGTTTATGGAGTGCACCTCCGTGCGTCATAACCACAGATCGAGATAAAGATTAGACGACACACACTAAGCACACATCAAGGTGTTACTGAAAACGCTGCTCGTTCGTTTCGCCTTGCGTACCGTAACCCTAGACCGCCGGTGTAACGCAAAACCTTTAAAAATATGTTTATCGCCAGCGGCATTGCGAATAATTACAGACAAACATTGCGCAACCCATCGATATCGCCTCATTTCAGCACGGCGATATGTAATTCACCTGCTCTCGAACTTCGGTACGGCCGACGTTTTCCGCACGGCGAGTACAGATGAGTCAGCAGCCATTTTACTGATCCCCGAGTGCCATGCAGAATAAAAAAACAACAGCGCTAGTTACGTCCGTTCACCTAGCTCACGTAGGCCATGCAGATTTGGAAAGCGGGCTGGGGGACGCGGTAATGGCGCCCGGTTTTTCTGTAATGTAAATCTGGTTCCTTTTCGTGCGGGCCGGGACTCGAACACATCGCCAAATATTTACGTTCGGGTAATTGACTGCGAGATGGTTAGCTAAAGTAAGCAGGAAATATTTCGTGCCGAATTATGGTTGGCTATCAGTTTTCTGTAACAAAGATGGCTTTGGGCAGCAAAAGGTTATGCCATTCTTGTGACGTATAAAAGAGGCAAAGCAACGCACTGTTTAAAATGGCGTGTCTTTGCCGATATGTTGGTAACAGTATGAGTATGGCCGATGAAGGAAAAAATGTTACAGTTACCTCCACTTGGTCACATCGACAATATGGATTTTCCACATCATGTCATTTAAACAACATTGAATTCTAGCACGACCTGTTCCTAACCTGCCCAATTTCATCCAGAGCCACCCTTGCAGATCCATTCCTTTTCATTGGCTCTACTATTAAATCCTTATTGAAAAGGGTTTTCTAGACTTTAATCGATCCACGGGGGCAATCAGGTCGAACCATATTGGATAATCTTGCGGCTGTTCTCTGAATTTTACTCAAAGTTTCTTTGCTGAAAGTTTTCTTCTTAGTACAGGCGGATGAATGTTAAAAATACTGGAAGCCATTCGAAAAAGTTGGTTTTAATTAGCACTACAACAATCTGCCACCAGTTTTTAACCCTTTTCGAAACCAGATTTACTGTGGGTTGTTAACATGAAACTTGGTCGCAACAACTTCTTTATGGAGGAAATCCAGCTTGTTGTGGAGGAAAGAAAGGATCTTTAACAACGAGATAATTTCCTAATTTCAAACTTTGGGGGCAGACGGGTTGAAATAAAAAGAAGTAAACTATTTCAAAGCAAAGCTTTCGATATTTCCTAAGAATTCAGGGTAGACTTCATCAAAACTAGTCGTTGTTTACTTTTACTCGCTGATATCTCTGGTTTTTTTGTGTACTTAAAGGATATAGATGACAACATAAAAACGTGAAGACACTTACTATAGGGAGCAAAAAAAGCAAATTTCTAAGCTTTTTGAGTGAAATACATCACCTTATTCACCATCAAACCACAATTTCTCACTCATCTCAATCCAAAACGCTTCGATTTCGAAGCGGCAACACCGCATCCCCTTATTTTGGTCCGCGGGACGGTGCGCAACTTAAAAAGCCTTTAATTATACAATGTCCCGTTTATTTATAAGCAACTTTTTTGGCCGGTGCTCAAGACTGCCTTTATTTCGGGGTATTTACAAATAACCCGCGCGTTCCGTCTAAATTCGGCAACAGCGACGCGCGGCCGCCTTTTTTTCGCGTTTTGGGCGACTCGCGACCTTAGACAGACGCGTACATTTCTGGACGTATTAAATTATTCATGTGCTGGGACAGCCGCTTATTTATAGGTTTAACTGTACGGTGTTTTTTGCGCGTTGCGCAATTGTCATCCCGAGTTGCGTTTGCTTAGAAACTACAAGGAAATGGGGGACAAGAGGCAATGGCGATATACGATAAGTGACGTAGCGTGACGTCAGCGATCGTTGACAAGTGAGAACTAACTAACTAACACAAACATCAAAAACCGGGAAAAACGGATGAATATACAGAAACAGAAAGCAAATCAAGATTCTACATTCTAGGGTTTTAAGAAAATGCGGACGTAACAGTTATTTGTGTTACATTTGTTAATACTTTTAACGCTCTATTTTATGAGGGTGTAATTTGTATTTTAAACTGATTTGAAAAGAGAAGCTGATAAGAAAAAATGATTATTTACGTGTACGTCATCAAGTTACTTAATGCTTTAAATTATTTTATGGGAGTTACGTAAATTCTTGTTTATTATAGGCCATTAACCTACTTGCAAAACTTTACATCCTAATTTTGCTATAAAAAACTAGGTTAGTTCCAACACGGCGTCAAAATTATCGCTGAAATATGTAGAAATTGAAGGGGCTTTGCAGAAGTTCAACAAATATGTATTTCTTAATTTATACCACCCGGTTCTAAACAAATGACAGTTGTACACTACACCTATGTATAAATGCAGAATATTTACTGTAAAACAAACTACCAGTCTTAGTGAGTTATGAACACGTAGTGTACTGCAGTAAGGCGTTTAAAAAAACTCACGTTACACAGGTAAATAATCATCATATGGCAGGTGACTCAGCCAGCAAAAAAGAACAAACACTAAGCCGTCTACAAACACCATTAATTCTCCGCCGTAAAGATAAAAATAATGGTTTTGTAGCGCAACGTGACGTTTATGAACATCATTTGTACAAATAGATCTATCCACCTGGCGCTAAAAGAAGTTATTATTTTGATCTTTGAACTATCAGAATGTAACAATCGCTCTGGGCAAATAAAACAGTTGTTTGCCAATAAAATATGTCATTAAAAATGACGAGACATGAGTGATTGTGGAAAAACTCTAGAAAACTGACGAAAAGTGCCACGTATTCGCGAAAACTCGCATACAAAGTCCAATCAAACAGCTTCCTGTTAAATTGTATCCGCAACAACAACAAAAAATTAAACATGAAAAGCACGCGAGACAGACACATAGCCGCTTTGTATTTTCATTATTACCGTTGACGAGAAACGCATCCTTTGTTTCGGTGTATTTTTTTAACGAATGACTGCCCACATCTGTTCATTGTGTTGCACTTCCTGTATGCAGCGGGCTGGTACGCGATGTTACAAGGGAAAGAATGAAATAAAAATGAATATAGCATGCATGTGCTCTCTGACATAGCGGTGTAGCGGGAATACCGGCAAATGACAGTATATTTAATTATATAGTCATATTCCTTGCTTTGGCTTTATTACTGCTGCTGTTTTCTGATTAAAACACTTAATATACTCCAGCTCGTCCTGAACCTATTCTGACTGATTGAACCGGATACGA
Source organism: Rhyzopertha dominica (assembly GCA_025024175.1). Classification (NCBI taxonomy): domain Eukaryota; kingdom Metazoa; phylum Arthropoda; class Insecta; order Coleoptera; family Bostrichidae; genus Rhyzopertha; species Rhyzopertha dominica. The sequence continues at coordinate 30,947,536 of QCXZ01000053.1, forward strand.
TTAGCGGCATATTAGCTCATTTTAAGGAGATTTGAGGACTGGAGCAGAATATCGCCTCATGTTGAAACACCGTCCTACAAGGCTACCCATTGCGATGAAATACGCAGTCCCGGTATATTTTAAAAGCTTCATGTTTAAGGCGCGTACAACAGTCCAAAGGGTAAACGATTAAACTGATATATTTTTTCACGAAGAAAAAACTACACCAGATCTGGCCGCCGAAAATGTAGTACATAATTACTCTACACTGCGGTGACTATATGGGACAAGCACGACATAAGATAATGTGAAATCGGAAAATGGTCCGCTTGCAAAGCGCTAATCGTACCGGAACTGGCCCGAGCAAAGAGAAAACTGCGAAATAATGACAGTAAATGGACCATCTTCCGTTTCTAGCTAATGTCACGGAATATGGCATGGAACTGAGAAAGAGACACGAAATATATTGTCGCTAACGCTCACGTCAAATATTAAAATGTCCGAACGTATCTACAATTATGAATTTAGAACAATTGCCTTGATAACGTAAAGGCAAAATTAATTCAAACCATCATGAGGTCCTTAATAAATGTGCTAGAAAAAATCTTCTGTTGTAAATCTGCTTGATTTTTAGTAGTCTAGACAACAAAAAATTTCGCATCGAGGCCAAAAACCATTGTGTAGACGAATTTCAATAATTGTTTAACTGTACGCAAATTGTCCTTGATAAAGCTACTGTACTGTCAATTATTCAATCAAACTTCACTGCCTTGGAGCATGCCCATTGATCACAAACTTTTTCTGGTAAATCCATTAAGAAAATCTCTATTGACATCGAAGTACATATGACATAAACGTACCTCATAATTCCACTTCACATTATCTGGGGTTATAGAAAAATGAAAGTAATGTCAACCCTTGCATTTCAATCGTTGTGTATACCAACGACAAACGACAGTTATGCATAATAAGGTTGTGTTTTACGTGGGTCAAAACCCACACGAATTCCCATAACCAGTTTACAAATACTGTACGTTGGTGGAAGCACCAATTTAATGTGGAAATCTGCTAGTTTTTTTTACTAAAGTGTCCAAAAAACTACTATATGGCCGACCTAAGCACATATATCTGTCCCACGTAAAAATGGTCGCGAATACCTTTAAATACACCATTTATATAACCCAGTTTATTTATAAAGAAAATAAACACTTTTTTTTCATAAACGACACGAGCAGGTATTTTTAGAATTCGTAAACACCATCTATCTTTGGTACTTCCTATTGCTAACAAACGAGGTTTTTCCTAGAAAATTTTCTTTGAGCTGTTATTGAGGATCTATTCCTGTCTGAAAGCCACAAGACTCGTTCAGAATTCGGGTAGAGCAGGTTACAAAATGTACGGCGACAGAAACCTGTTTTCGGACGAATTTGGCGAAGAGAAAGTGTCCCGAACTGACTTGCTAGGGCCCAAATACAAGTCTCATGTTATTATTAAACACAGTACGAAAGCTATTATCGGTACCACGATAATTTGCCAGTGGCCTTCGGTAATTGTAGCAGTTTACCAATATTTTACGTCAATGGTACAATTTAAAGTGTCAAATACGATACGGACTTGAAGGTACTAGCGATTAAAGGAATATTTTTAGAAAGGTTTCAGATAACACAACGATACTCTTTTCGTAAATTTCGTACACAATTATAACAAACAGTATTCTGAAAGAGAGGTGTAAAAGAAACTGGGGCAAGAGCTAGAGGAAAAGAAAAGAACTATAAAAGAAATGTGAGAGGTATTTGTATAGCTATATCTATTGGACACACCAAAAGGGTCTGTGCCATACAATATAAAAACTTCTGCACCAGGAATTTTAGGTGGTCTAGTACGTCCACACATTCAGCCAATATATGGAATGCCCAGTCGAAAGATTGGGGCCTAGGGGTGGCAATCCCAGCTAATCAAGTTATAGATTGTCGGCCTAAGTGTGCTTCATCCGGCTCCAGAGGGCCAGCACCAGGGTACAGGGTCAGATTATCGCGGTAATACGTGATTTATTTGTAAAATTGACTGTTTTTTGGTAAGCGAAGTCTTTACAGCAACCAGTGTCAACTAGAACCGAGTATTTTAGCTATGTTTTATGATAAAAATGAGTTGAACACTGGTGGAAACGGGAACACGTGATAGATGACCATTGTATATCATTGCAATTAAGTACTAATGACGACATTTAATCTGGGAATGATTTGGATTAAGGTGTAAGTATTCATCAGCCATTATTTGCTTGCCTGTTTCACTACTGCTTGTTTGTATTAAAATAAGGAAGAAAGCGCTCGCGTGTCAGTATCTTATAGTGTTATAGCATTCCCAGAAATTGCGCCAGTGTAAAACATTACAGGTTCGTCTCGTTAAAAAAAAAACAGAAATTCAATACTACAGTTAAAACGCGCAAATGAAAATGCCAGACTAGGCGAAACTACTGTTAATCAATCCAGCGGTGTTTACTTGGAACAGCGGAATCGTTTATCTGGCAAGCCTTGGAAACAATGACCTGCGATTGTTTTGTCTTGCGGTTGCTAAGATAATAGCACCAGTACAGGACAGAACGTTGATTTTCGGACGTATAATAATTAGTATCGTCTGTGCCATGTTTGCACACCAACAAATAGAAGTTTAGTTATTTATTGAATCCTACATAAAAATACAGGAATTAGAATCTTAAGGCCACACAGTAAAAGTACCACCGCTTTTTGTGCAAGTTCATTCACTGTAATATTAATAACAGCCTACGTGATAAAACGAAGGTCTCCAACATAAAGTTATTAGCAAGGTATACGCGGGTCTCCCAAACATCCACTGTCATAGACACACAATACTGATTGAAGCGAATCCGCAACCCCGTCGTTTGTTTAATTCAGTCGTATTTCTCATAAAAAATAAATCGCCACGGCGTGTTTGTATGGACAGACTGTAAATATTTTCGTTGGGAGCGCTGTAAAAACACAGCCATCCCAGATGTTCCTTAAATAAACTAATTTCGAACGGCGGCAGTGTTGTCAGGTGGATTACAGCGTTTGCGATCTATGAAGTGCCGATTTGTTGCAACCAACTTATAAAATTGGAAGAACAATTTAAAACATAACGATGACATTTATTTCGTTGTTGGGATTCAGCTTTTGTAAGGTAAACTTTATGTTGAAACCGTATTTATGTGCAAAATGGCATAAATTGTGGGCACCAGCTGGACTAAGAGTCCAAGTAGCAGAAAGCAAAGCTAGCTAGATTTTATGGTGTCCCAACAAGCAGTTGACATGCTATTTCTTGAAGCGCAGGTAGACAGGAGGGTAGACATTTTATGATGCGGTTGAAATTCTTGTTCGCAATTAAATTATGTTGGTTCTGTATCCCCTACAAATTTCAGAATTTTACTTCTTCTGTTAGTTGTGATTTGTCGAGTTGTGAAGTAAGATGTCTCGTCTTTGAGAGATTCATGAAGATGAACAACAAATCGGTCCTATTCAGGACCAACAAGATGGAGAAATCGATGCTTTTCAGGAACAGCAAGATGAAGAAAATGGCCCCATTCAAGATTAATAGGATGACGAAGGATCCGATCAAGAAGAAACCCCCGGAAGAAGAAGCGTCATCTTCATCCAGATGCTAAGGAACTAACCTTCAATCTTTACGATTCGCTTTTGAGAAGAGGATGCCCTTCACCTATTAAAGAAGCCAGTAGTTGTTCTATTCTTCAGTACAAACTACTTCAAAATGAGGCAATGTGGAAAGGAAAAAGCGTGAATTGAGTAACAAAATAGATGACTAATTTGATGGCAATTATTAAATGCGTAATGTCATGACCTTGCGTCGTTAAACATGAAGTACCCCAAGGAAGTATTGTTGGGCCCTTATTGTACGCAGTTTATACATATGGCTTCTTGTGGGTTTCATTTGTATTATTGACGATACAGAGTTGTTTTATTCTTTATTTTCAATGACTGACTACAGTTGAATCATGTCTTTATTACTGACTGGTTGCAAAGCGACAAAATCAAGACGATTTGAATGAATGGATGACATCAAAAATATGAACTTAACGACGAGGTACGATTACTATACTACAATTTGCCGCTCCCACCTAACCGAGCCTCCTTATCTCTACTCCATAATTTTCTGCGCGGCCAGGTAACATAAAAAAAGACCAACACGGAATGTTCTGTGCGCAAAACGCATTATTCATCGTATACATCGACGCAAGTTTCACTTCCCTATTCGCAACGGAGTGTTTTCAGTTTGCCGCTTCGCAGAAACAACGGCGGTGTCGAGCTCGATTTCCCGGTTGCTGGCTAGTGCGTCGTGACGGCAACGTCGCAAGCGAAAGGCAACGCCGCGTATCGACCAGCCACCCGCATTTTACGTGTGGTAGGGGAAATTCATCATCGGTCACGCTGGAATGGTTAGAGATGGGAAAAGCGGGGCGGAAAAAGGTACGACGATAAATGAATTCACTGTAATGGAGTTTAGGTGCAGTACAAACGAATTTTGAATTGCAGATTCCGCCGGTATTGCCAATGACACTTTAAAGGCCACGGGAACAATAAAACAAATGATTACAGCCGTAGACACGGGAATTTCAATCGCTCGTGACGTCGAATGACGTGTTTTGTGTGTTTACAAGTGAAATATAGTGCAATCTGAATAAAATTGGAATACTGTTGTGGTGAATTCAATTTCTCATGCTGTACGCGATTTTTCCAGGATATCTTTCAATGCTGGTGAATTATACAGATTAGTTCAACTCGATTTTTTCTTTCCAATATCGTTTAGTATAATTAAATGTCTTTTGTTTATATGGAAATCATTAACACCGTTGTAATTAACCCTAGTGCCTAGGAGCGCCGCGATTGCATGGTGTAGTTGATTTCTATACTTTTTTTAAATTTATAATCAAGCTAATTCAGGCATCTCGTAATATTACAATCAACAAGTAAGGCGCCTTCCTTCAAACGAAAAAATAATCGGTGCCGATTTGTGATGCAGCTGCAACTGCAAGAAGAACTCGTTTTTATTACGAACCAGAAATCTGCCAATTGTGCAAAATACTGTACTGTATACACTGTAAAACAGAGATACCTTACCACGCCTGTGGTGATAAGATGAGAAGGAAAATATTGAAGAGACCACATGCAACATTTGTGCTTTAGAACGGAAAGATTATCGATGTTCAGGTCGGATATAATGTGCAAACGATGGGCCTGCGATATGTAAGGGGAGCACAGACGTACAATATATTTGTGGAGAATGATTATTAGACAAAGAAATTTATCACAAAAAAGTGTAGCCCCGGTACGGTAGTAAAGGGACCGAATGAATGAGTATGGTTAATTATTGTAAACATTATTATTTCTGCCAATAAAACATAATATGAATAAACTTTCAAAACAAAAAAAAACATTTAAACATTAGGTGTGTGTTAACTTACTTTTGTAGGGCCTTATCTTTTCCTTTTTACTTGCGAACTGCGACAAATTTGAATTTTTGATTCTCAAGATAAGCTCCACTGATGTAAAGACGCACCCATCTCTATTAATGCCCCCCTTTGCAAAGTTGTTCCTCTGGAACTTTCTTGGCTGCCCACGATCGATTCGGTCGGATTGTTTTGGAGCAGACATTCGTGAAAATTTTATAGTCTGTTTTGTTTGTTTTTAGATTATACGGCTACATTTCCTGTTGCAAAAAAAATGCAGGGGCTAAAATACACGTCTAGGGAGTTCCACATGGAAGACTACTCGTATAATTAGGGTTTTTTCACATAGTTTTGAACTTGGCAGGCCAAAAATAACGACAAGTGAAAGTTAATAATGAATCACTTGTTGTGATATAGCAACACTTTGTCTTATGAATCCGCCCACTAACAAGCGAAATGAATAATAGCCCACACAGCAAAAGTACAGTTAGCGAACACGCATACATAACGGCTCGAAGGACCAACAAAACAACCAGCTTTCGGTAAATTCGAATACAGTGCAAAATTTCCCATTCAGTAACGGTCCGACAGAAACGCACACGCTGAATACATTTTCTAAGTTGTGCAATGTAGTTTTGTTGAACAGAACGTAGGCGAGAACAATACGGAGTATAACTATGCAGTTGGATTACCATAATTACTTTGCGGCTTTTTTTCATAATGCGATACCCACGCCGGTGAATTTTGCAACCGCACATACTTTTCCTGCTAGAGCTGAGTAATCTACACTGTTCTATTTGATGAAATCAAGAAAAACTTTCTTACAGAAGCGAACCTTAAAAAATGATGTGGCTATTTGCGTTATTTTCAGTACAAATATAATGCGGTAAATACAATATGATTGATCGTGCCAAAAAGTCCTGCGAGGGCTGATCTGTTAAGCCTCACTAGCAAACTGTGATATAGGGTATACTACAGTTTGCTTGCCACAAGCATTTCAGGCTGCTAGAGAAAAGCGACCAATAGAAAGAATCATTCTTCATCATAACAATTGTCGAGCTCATACGGCGGCTATGAACAAACGAATATTTAACTGCCCAAAATATTAAATTTTTGTGCCCCTCGCCGTATAGTCCTCTCTGGCACCTAATGATTTTTTGCTGTTCCTTAAGGTGAAGTATAAATTGCGTAGTTTCCGTTTTACAACAGCAGAAGTAGCTGTCGACGCGTTTAAAACTGAGGTAAATAACCTAACTCCAGAAGACTGGAAAAAATGTTGTGATGAATGGTTCAAACGCATGCAGAAATGTGGAGATTGTAGAGGAGAGCATTTTGAAAAAAATACAAGTATATTGGTTGCATTTTTGTTTGCTTTACTAGGCTCAACAAAAAGAGACCTTGTATTTACCAGAGTAGACGTTGTTGTCTGTAAAATTACTCTATGTAGTGGTAGTGTTTTCAGTTTTTTATTGTTATTTGATTATACTCGTATATTCCACCCGACGTAAGCACACATCACTTTGATCTTTTCTTGGAACACTTTATGAGCTTGGGCTTTATTAATAATCACTGAGTAATTATTTTAGGTGATTTTAAAGTAGCATCGAAGGACTTGAAAATGAAACGACCTTAGGAGGCACGATTTTTGGGTTTTTCCCATAGCATTTCCTGGCAGATCTAATTTTTTGCATTTCTGGTACTATTATGTACTATTATGCAACTGACTTCCTATGGCCCGAACTTTTACAATGCTGGTCGTCTGGAGGACGTTTATGTAATAAATTATTTGCACACTTTATGAAATTTGACAATATATGACAACAAATTTAACCTGCCAATAATTAATTACATAATGGCGGTAGAGGTTGAACTACTTCATTTACCATATTTAAAAAGCATTTGACAGAATAGACGTTTTTATCCCATCAACAAAATTCTTTCATAGTCATTTCATTTTGCTACGGCTAATCGTCTTTGCAGGAGTTTCTTGAGCGGTTCAGCAACCAGAGAAGGTAATTTTCGTAACTTTACCGAGCCGGATCGCTAATGACATATAGCAATGCGCGTATCTAATCATGCAATGATTAATATTTAATGGACATGTCAGGTATAATCGCGACACGTTATTTTATGTGAAAACAGATATTATGTTGTAAATAACCCGGTGACATGAGCGCATCTAGAGTCTGATTACAAGTTTCGAAACATTCTGGTTAGATACTTTGTTGGTTGATCGAAATCGTCAATGTGATTTGAATAAATAATACAGCAGCTGCGATTCTGTCGATTTTAGGTTCCAACCCAGTATAGACGACCGGCCCGGCGGTATATGCGGAATCATCTCCGTGATAATAAAAAAGAACAATTAATACCTGATGAATTAATTGATTTTTCATAATTTTCTCCACCTGTAAATGTTTTCCTTTATTGAAAATATCTAAATCAAATTCTAAGATAAAAATTCAAGCTAGTAAACAAAGAAATATCCTTCGCGAGCTAACAATGTAATTTCTGTTTTAATAAAGGCAATTATGAATAAACGAACCTTCGACATACCTTTCTACGTCACTTCAACTTGTCAAATGACAACGACAGAAATGAGAAAATCGAAATTATTTTCCCGAGAGTGGCGTCAAGCTACCATAGTGATGAGCAATCGGTTTTCCCTTTGGTGTGCATCGATTAAAAAAGCACCACCCGGTAATGTGCGCTGACGTGACCTACCGAATTGGGGTGGCTTTGTCCGGGGGATGACTACGGGGCAACACCGCTGAGACCGGCGTTGCCGCGTTGATTACAAACCCACTAGTTTTGGCGTAATAGGAATAGATCCACACTTGAACAATGCTATGAAATCATACAAACGTACGTACGCTATCAACTGCACTATGAGGGCTCTGAGAATCTCGATGAGAGCGTGCATTTGCGCTAGTATAGCCGCTGGATTCGCTTACGAATCTCATTAATGACACATGTGACTGTTAGATTGTTTTTTGGAGGGATATTATTACATGTGTTGTATATAATATGTAAGTAGTAGTGTTCCAATTGCATCAAGTTATGGATCAAAAAGATCCCTAACATTACTTGTATCTTGGTGAACAGCAGCAGCAAAGAAATCGCATCGAGACTTGTAAACGGAGGTAGAAACGAGAGCATTTTATTCCATTTTAGATCTAGAGCCAAATCTTGTACAGCAAAACTGAGGATACATGAAGGCAGTATTTCATCCAATAGTGCTCAAACTTGGATGACGAGCATAAAAATAAGTAAAAGACAAGACACTTAAAAATCATGAACGAAGCTAGAACTGCAAGATGCGTCATATTTCGAGCAACAAAAATACGCCTAAAGAAAGTGACAGCATGCAAGCAACGATGATGGATCTCGGAGAGTCCTCATAAGCCCGGAAAACGTGGAAACAGCGACGTGGCTGAACGTCATTTTTACTACTCGCGGCAACGCCGACGGAACTCTCTGGAAACGAGCGGTACAACCCCTGGGCTTTGGCTCGTTCAGCTTTAAGGGGTGTACAGGCCCGGGCCGAACGACCATAAGTTCATTCATGCAGGGGGCAATATTGATCCGCGTGGGCGATGGAACGACGATTTTTGACGCCCATCCCACTCCTGAAATTTTAATGCCGAAATCGGACGCGATTTCGATAGCTCCGAGCGATAGTGGACAAGCCGGGAAAGGTATTCACGCAGAAAAGGCTGTTCCATGGCTACTTCTTTAAATAATGTTATTGATGACATTAGGAAAGCAACTGAGGCGGGCCTAGCTTAAGTTTTTGCCTTATCTTGAAGTCAGTATTTGTCAAAAATTAGTTATTCTAGTAAGTCAAATATTTTAAGTGGTGTCTCTCAGGGATCTATTTTAGGCCACAACTACGTCATAGTCGTGCTGAGCGTAATTTGGCAACATTGCTGAGAGGCTGAATGGGAAACGGACCCTAGAAAATTTTTAGCGCTCAACGCTTGTGTAATAAACTGCACCACTACGAGCAACTTTGAAGACGGTTTTTTTCTGGCTACATCTTGCGTCCTGCCACTATTAATTTTGGCTTATCCTAGTAACTTTCGTCTAAAAATGCAAACAAAACCTTCAGTCTTTTTGGTTTGAAAGTTCCACAGCTACCTCTGAGGAAGACATCGACATGAATGTTGAAACGTCAAGACCAAACAAGCAACATGTCAAAACCTTTAGTCCATGCATTGCTTGAAAAAAGTGCAACAGTCTACCACATTCGTCAAATAGGCCACAAGCAACGTGTACGACGACGGAAGCGCTGCGAAAACGCAAAAATTAAGCAACCTTTCGAACGAACAAGCACTCTTCGGTTTTTTTTTAGCACTCTTGACCCATTTCCAGCATTTCTCTCGCTGTTAAACCAACTCGACGGTGCTCGGACAAGCCGCGAGAAAGCCACAAAAATCGTCTCCGTCACGAAGCCAACATATAAGGGCAAATATACGTATGTTGACTTTATTTATCGCTAGAAAGTATCTTGTCCAATTTAAAGTTGACGCAGCTGCCGCTAGGGCCTTCGAAGATCGTGCTCGTTGGTCTTTTTACCGTCGACGTAAGCGTGATAGGGCAGCCGCAAGGTTTTCTAAACCGCATGCAAATACGACGGTTCTAATGAGCCGAGAGGGGAGGGGGCAGTTTTCACTTCGGTTTTTTTTTAACGCGCTGTTTGCACTTCCTTGTTTGGCCTTTGATTTGACGTAAAACTAGCTGCTGGTGTTGCGCAACTCAAACTAACGAAATTGTTGATTACGGTTTTTTTTTAAATGCAAAACACGCCGCCCGCTTTTTCCGTCTCCAACCTAAATTCCCGTTTTCACTTTCGTCTTTAAAAATAGCAAATTCGGGAAGTAGGCGTCGGGATTGATGGATGGGGCACGTTCTTGTACTTTGCGGGGACGTGGTGGCGTTCATTTATCACTTTATGAATGCGGAATTCCATTTTTGCGACGTGAATTGCGGGTTTCACAATTTCCCTCAAACGCCATTTCCTTGTTGGTATCGTGCGATAAGGTAATTCCACAAACGTACATAAAATGGGATGAATCCCTTCAGGCATAACCCATAAAAAATTACTCAGTAAGTCTGTTTAAACAGATCGTTTTGGGCGCCATTTCGCTGTGACGTCAAAATGCACGAAACGGTATGGCGATGCCTTATTCGCTATTGACTTTAAACTGCATTTTAATGTAATGGGGCTTCAAATGTTCATGTTATCTAGTTATCAACAACAAACTTAGACATTTAATCAATTTTTATTAAAGATTCCCGCAATAAATAGATTTTTACGTAACAAGTACTGAAAGTAATACTTTATGGGACGTACGTGATGGATAGGATATTCTTTTTTGTTAAATAGTTGAACACTCAAATAATATTTCTAATCTGTATCCCGCGGTCGCGGTAGTATTCAATTTATTAATGAAAAAATCACAAGATAAATATGAAGACGACTACAAAAACATTCAAGATTTAAGACTTTAAGAAAACTTGATAATCTATTGAAGATGTAATACCAGTACAGCAAAGGTATATGAATCATCTAGCATATGGTTCAAATACTGACGTTTTGGTCAAGGTAAAGGAAAATTGAGATTGACCACCTGATAGGGTGGAAATAATTTTAATGCAGATTGCTGTTGTGCTAGGTTACTAAATAACTGTTTTATTTAAGACTGTCGATATAATGGGCGTTGGTGGTGCTTGTAACAAGAGAGCTGATATCTATGACTGTGCCCAAGATTTGTGCACACAATTGTAGTTAAATTGCCGTTTACAAAAATAAATCTGAAAGAATATCCAGCGTTAATATGGTACAGAATACTTCGAGTTCATACAATTCCAATGGTATTTTTCGAAGCCATGTAGCTTTCTTTTGATATGACTACCGTAAAGTCTTAAACTGCTTAAGGTAACTAACGTGTTTAAGTTGATTAGGATTAGTACTGTATCCATCTAAATAGCTTTCCAATTACCTCATTGTACGTGAGCATTTTTTTAGAAGAAGGAATGGACATAGTAAGCTATTCTTAAAATATAGATAGATACATACCATTGCACACTATTTGTAGATCTATAAAATAGGAATATCCCATACAATAAGAAACCTTATTATTTTGATACATACGGTATAGGCAACTACAACAAAAAATATAAAACTGCCAACTGCTTATGTATATGCAGTTTGCGAAAAAAGACAACCTACCAAGCTGCATTACTACCTGCTCTTGATAAAGGGGACATGCAAATAAAAAGGTGCTAAAATAACGGTCATCGATAAAATGAACTGACCCGGTTGGCGAACATACGATGCCACTTAAACGCAAATAGCTCTCGAAATACGCCAATGTTGACACAGGTTTTTACCATAACGAATGCTTCCACAATAGATTTATCGTTAAATTCTTCTGGGTTGATAAATATCCATAAATGATGGTTTTATACCATTCTTAGTAAAAAAAAACTGGATTGCTGTCAAATCGCACTACCCTGCAGGGCATCCAACCACTTTAAAGTGCCTATTTAAATAAATTCAACAGGAAAGACGCAAAAATTGGATAAAAAGAGTAGATCTAGTGTGTTGGTTAGAAATAATGATAATTTAGCCGGCTTCCGCATTTATCTAATGCAGAAAATCGCCCTACACAAAAAGGCCCTAAACACTGAGCATTCATAACTCAAGCCAATCAATGATTTTTTTTCCAAAACTTTCGAATCAATCAAGTTACATTATATACGTAGTTGAACGATTTCAAAATAATTACTTAACGAAGGATATCAAAACACGGAAGCCAATCATTATAAACTTCGTAATCGCCGATATTTTATCCATCCAACCCAGGCATCGTCTTATATTTGTCAACGAAGCACAAGCGTGATTCAATCTTCTCGAGCTGGATATCCCCAAAAAGCTCGCGGAGCTTTTCCAGCGTATCCCCCCAATCGATATAGGGTATTTTCGCCAGAGCCCTTTTAAATCCGTCCGCTGTTTTCTCATCGTGTCCTGCAGGATCGATAAACAGATATGCCGGCGACGCTCCTTCCGCTTCAGAAGCTACGCGTTGCGACGCATAAAGCTCAAAGAAGGGTTACTTGCCAAAAAAACATTGTCACTTGGCATAAAAAGCAATCAAAATGGACATACAACCGAAAATGGTTAATCAACATATGCATAAAGATGCGAAGTTCGTCAAATGACTTGAATGTATTAAAAATGTTTAAAATTTGGACAGAATCTGTCATTAGGGCTGGGCGATACCATTAGACAGGTATCGATATTCGATACCGGCGCAGTATCGATACTACTGAAAAGTATCGAAGTATCGAAGAATCATAGGTATCGAAAGTATGAAAAGTATCAAAGTACCTAAAGTATCGAATAGGGCTGGGCGATTAGCATTAGACAAGTATCAATATACAATACCTTCAATATATTTGATGCTGTCAATATTTCGGACGCTTCTATTTTCTTTTTGATACGTACTTTTCCAACCTTCCATTGTTTCAATTTTTAATATTTTCATTACTATTAACAACGCCTATACCTCGGATGCTGCAATACCTATGAAGCTTCTCATATTTTTAATTAGTGCAATACTCGATTTTCAACACATATGATACTTTCAATACCTTTGAATACTTGAATACCACGACCAAGTGTTATCAATACTAGATACCGGAAGAGGTAACGATACTTTGAGTAAGTATCGATACTCTGTCCGGGCCAGATAAATGTTTTTATATTTTCACTATTTTCGGACTTCGAGATACTTTTCAATAATTTCGATACCTCGACACTTCGATATTTTTGATAACTTTCGAAACTTTAGATAATTTTGAATACTTTCGATATTTCGATACTTTTTAATACTCTTGGACTTCCATACTTCTGAATACCTTCGATACTTCGATACTTTTGAATACTTTCGATACTTTCATACTTTTGAATACTTTCGATACTTCAATGATATTTTTGAATACTTTCGATACTTCGATACTTTTGAATGTGGTACCGCCAAAGGTATCGATACTTTGAGTAAGTATCGATACTTTGCCCAGCCCTAGCTATCATCTGTACATTCCAGCATCTGCAGATTCTGAATCCTTGCAGATCCACTAAAATATACAGATATATTTTTAATTAAACTATAATGAAACCCTAAAAACATTTCGGCAGTTAAGCCGCCATCTTTGGTTGACGTTATTTTTGTAATTTTGTCTTCCTGGTGCTGGTGTCGTATGGATCGATCAGCTCAAATTGTAAGTTGACTGACGTCTCTGTATAATTTTTAACGTCATTTTATGCACATATTAAGTAAGCATTTCCCCAAACGATAATGGTTTAATTCCTTAGATATTAAGGACACGAATGACACAAAAATCAATATGTTCTATTACAAAAAAATTATATCGCCTTCTTCATAGTTCAATCTTCTCAAAATAAGCTACTGTTTCAGAGGTTTTATTTTAATTTTTGCAAATATACCTTATTCTGCTTTTATTGTGAGTTTATATCGACTCTCAGTATTTAAAGTTCATTTCCTAATACCTAGTGTGGTCCTTCAAAATTTTATCTACGCTGGTATTGCGACATGGCATCATTATTACGTACTGTTGTGATGTAACCAACTGTGACACGAATAAATGAATTGTATAATCGGAGTTTTATGACAGTAGCAAGCCATGAACGGTCCAAGAACCAAGGTGCAATTCTACCAAGATGGATAATACGGACGTATTATGTTTGTAGATACACTAGTCAAAATAGGTTTAATAGAAATTACTTATCTTTGGACATAATTAATAAATACGACCGCTTATCTTTTTACCACGTAGGCAGTGTAAATTTCATTAGTTTGCTACCCAAAACAGTCGTTGATCCCGAATTAACACCGATTCACGTTTCAATGTGTGGTTGCCAAAAGTTTAAAGTACAGTGATCACTCGTACGCGTACTAGAACGTTGATTACTTAGTCTCGGTACATAATAGCTAACTGTAGTAGCTTTTGAATAACAACTTTTTATAAATTGGCCCAATTTCTGGAGATTTTTATAAAATGAAGTATGTCTTGATATGGCAAGCGAAAGACGTAACTGACCCATTACCATAGACTAGATGTAAACAAATAGGTATTACTTGGAGCAACGTTTTCGATCTAGTGCCCATTTAAAATTATTATAGCATTAAGGCGCCAGTTTTTGTGACAGAAAAAACACTGACGCAGACACTTCATAGTTGTCAAGGTATTAAAGAACATCTATACATTTTTTTGAGGTTCACTAAAAAATTACTTTATAATGTCTGAGATAATGGTCAAATGAGTAATAGGCTGCACTTATAAAAATATTGCAAGAGTTCTAAACCGTTTGAACATAATTCGATAAAATGCTAGTTAGTCACAAAACTGAAGGAACATAAATAACAATACCCGGTATTTCAATAAAACATTTGAATCCTGACAGCTCTCAACAATAATTTTTCAATAAGGGAAAGGAATCGGGTAATAAATTATTTTGAACGTTCTTCAAAGCCTTTTTGACAAAAAATTAGGTGTAGCTGAAGCTTTTTTTTGTAATTACGACTAAAAATCGATCGCCATCGGTACTATCGCTCTGAATTACGAATGAAGAAAATATAACTATGGTTGATATTTTCGAATGCATCTGATGTGTCAAGCATGACCACAGCGAATCGAACTGCCAATTTCTGCAATCCCCGATTTAATTAATTAAACGTCTGTTTAATGCGCTGATGACTTTTTCTAATTTCCAGCGGCCACCCGATTAACATTTTGCTCCATTTGCATTTTGCCATTTATTTATAGGAAATCCTGCACGAACCGACGCACGAACGTTTGAGATCACGTAACAACGTCGATTTTTATACGTCTTCGTATGTCACCGCTTTCGCAACTTTGGGCCGGGAGTGCCGTGCACATCTAGTTGTTGTTAACAGCTCTTTGGTCAATATCCTGTGTCTGGCGCAACAAAAACCCCGCGTTTCAAAATCGGCCGACAAAAAAAGGATGCAACAAAAATACTACTCGTTGGACCATGGGATTGGACGTTCCGAACAACAGGTCTGTGTATAAAAATTGGGTTCCGCGAAAACGTTGACAAAACAACACCGTTGTAGCGCTGTTCAAAACAAGCTGCGATGATGCCGTTTTGTTAATCGATCGATTTTGGATGTTCTCGCATTGTGAAAATTTTGCTTGCCTGCAGTATCGGTGACGCTTAAAAAATTGTAGCTATTTATACACTGGGGAGCATAGCTATAGCCCCATCCCGAATTGTAAGTTTTTCTTCGTCAAATGCAAACTTAATTTAATGTAACTAACAAAAGGTATAAAAGAAACGAAAAGAATAGGAAGTAGACTATTCAGAGTCGTTTATTAGCATTTCCCGTATTTTAATAGGATAATTTTTTTAATTGGACTATAGCCTTATCTAAATATTCACACCGAATTGAACAAATTTTAACAAAATATTCGTAAATTAATAATGGGTTTAGCTTCCATTCTTCTTAGTTAGCTCAATAGTTCTAGAATTCATGCTTCCAACCAAATTATTTAATATTGTTGGTTCCAAATTGGTCCTCACCTCTTCTAATGAATTTCGCAAATAATTGACGACAACTTTACGAGACCGGTTAATTCTTTGAGCAATTTTTCGGCGACGAAAGCCTTCATCCCAAAAAAACAAGATTTTACCTTTTTCCATGTCACTCAGATACCTTCCACGAGGCATTATTAACACAATTGTTACAGCACAGTGACAGTGTCTTTGACGTTCGGATACAACCACTTAAAAGTTTTTTATACTTTATATATCCTGGTTTTTCCCTCTTCATATTGTTCTCTTTTGATCTGGTTTTGGTGGGGATTATTAAAAATTAAATTGTTGAAATTTTGAATTTTGTATCGTTTTAGTTATAAAAGCACAATTTATTTGATTTTGATGTCCTGTAATTGGGTGTATTTATTTTTAAACCTGATTATTATTATTATTATATTTAGTTCTTTTCTTTGACAAAGATTATAGGCGTAATCAGAAAGTCAGATTAATATTTTTTGTCAGTGTCTTATAATGACAGCGATCATTCCGAAAACATATTATCTAACTGAGTATATTGTGTCTTCTTCTAAATAAAATTATGTCAAATTTGCAAGACACGTAAATCAGAGAGCGTTATAAACAAGTTATATAAAAATATCCTAGGGTGTAATCGTTTTTAGAACTCTAGGGCTTCATAATATATCTCGCATCACAATAACAATGTTTGCCATGCATTTTGTATCTTGATGTATGGTGCACTTTTGTTTTGGATATAATTGACAATTACAAAGTTAAATTTTGATGACGAATAATAAATCCATCTACCTTAATTAGGCATGTTTGTATATGTGATTATATAAGTCAGTATGACTTCAAATCATTTGATTTAAAAGCATTCGACGGTGTTTACAAACAGGGAAACGTAGCAAGCGTTTTGTTAGTTATTTTCGTTCTTCATCGACTGTGTCAATCTCATGTTTTCGTTATTCGTAGTCTTCAAAGTTATATTCAGACATCTACGTATTCGATAAAATGCATTCATAAAGAAGTAGGAGAAAATTCTTAAAATTTGTTTGTCTTTTTATGTCCGCATTGGCCTCTAGGAGATCTGCTATTGTTCCCATTAAAAGAATTAACGATCTGTAGAGTTTAACGTTCTGCACTTTTGCAAGTCCAAGGAGCACCGGACGAGAACAAAAAAAAATTGAGACAATGCAGAGAACTCCTTTCATTTGCATCGCAGCACTGATAAAGTCCCCACCCATCACGAAGCGCTAGCACGTTCAGTATTGAAGAACCGCAGCAACAATAACGAACACACAAAGAAGCATTATTTTATATATAAAACCATTATTATGTTCAGTCATGCATAAGGATTTAAATTAGAGTAAGGTTATCTGTTATCCGGCAGTTGCTACGTTGCCGCTTGAAAAAAAATGTCGTGAAAAAGGGCGAACTGTAAAGCGGGGTTGCCAATTATGACAGCTTCTCAGTTCTACATTATTTCAAAGTCTCGTATCGAGCAACCTTCGGACGCATTTACAAAGCATCCAAACAAAAAAATGTTTACACTACAACTAACAATCATTTCATACATATCAAACCCGGAAGTAGTTGAATAATCATCGTATGAACACGCAAAAAAATTATACACGATCGCAGAATCAACAATGATTTTTACACTCTGCCAAGGCTGAGAGTAAATCTAGTTTCTGCGAAAGCGTACAAAGACCACCTTACTTTTTCACTACAAAATCCGGGTTTGAAACGTGTAAGTTTGTTTTTGAACTCGTTTGCAACTGATATGTGTAAAATACGGGGTGATCTAAAACGCCTGTACAGTATGGTCTGAAATCAACTGTTTCAGGGATATGCATAGGTGGTCAAGTTATCTTGTCAAAATTACATAACAAGCATCGTGGCAATTGTAATATCAAATAATAATTCGTCCATTCCTTCTCTAATGAAATAAGATAAGCATTTAACCATAAAAGAGACCTATTTCCCATGCGATAAGAAAGAAACGGTATTGTCGGTTTGTCTTCGAAAATTACGTCATCCAATATGGCTTCCGAAGGGCAGGCAGTGTACTGACTGAACGACTCATATCTTGATATATATTTTTTGTTGAAACATACACTGCTCAAAATGGTCTAAGGAACATACACTTTATTATCTTTTCATCTGGAAATTTCATGCCTAGCGCGGCCAAATGATTTCTCAAATAAGTTTTTGATCAACTGGATCACTATAAATCAAAATCTACCGATTTCTGACCAGAAATTCTTACTTTAACTACAGTATTTATGCTTCGTCGTCAAATCGTAGGTTCCTGCGCCAGGCTTGTTTTCCTTTCATTTGTTTTAACCTGACGTTTGATACATGTGACAAGGTGTATTCAGTGCAATAATAACGTGTTCATTGATAAAACTGGAATATGGAGCGTCGACATTTGACTAGGGATGAAATGTTACGTGCTGTTGGAATGTTAGAGGGTGGTTGTGCTCAAACTCAAGTTGCGACTGCATTTGAAACTTCAAAGAGTACATCCGAAGACTTTAGCGAAGATACCAAGAAACAGGCGATGTGGCCGACAGGCACACAGGTCCTAGACGCGTTACAACACCAGCCCAGAACAGGAACATTATTATTGAGGACAGGCGTCATCCAGAAACTATGGCAAGGGAGATTCTTTCTCATCTCTAGAACTTAGATAGGGTCACAGTTTCAGACCGAACTGTCAGAAACCGTCTACGTGAAGCAGGTCTACACAGTCGTCGTCCAATTACGCAGGGGCAATCGCAACCGTCGTTTACAATGGGGCCAAGAGCATGTGAATTGGATTGAACCACAATGGGGTAATGTTTTCTTCACGAATGAGGCTAGGTTTGGGTTTCGGCCAGATAGCAGATGAGTAAGAGTTCGGCGTGGAAAGGGTCAATTAGAGAAGATCAGCCATTTTCAGGAGACCCATATGTACAGAGGATCTGTCATGGTTTGGGGCGGTATCATTCTCCACCATAAAACAGACCTCGTTTGCATCGACAGAACAATGACTCGGGATCGATACATTGAGCAAGTTCTAGAACCTGTTGTTCAACCATTCGCATATGCTGCCAGGCCAGATTTACTGTATAGGCATGACAATAAACGACCACATATTGGTCAGAGAGTAACCAACTGGTTGGCTGATGAACAGATTCGTGTTCTTCCATGGCCTCCTCAATCGCCAGACATGAATCCTATTGAGCATGTGTGGGACATGCTTCAAAGAAGGTTAACGCCGTTTATGCCGAATATCCATAACCGTCCTGATTTTGAAAATCTGTTGGGGGAGCTATGGAATTTGATTCCACAAGAAGCCATTGATCGATGCATTTTGAGCATGCCTAGGTCATTGGTAACACAGCGTACTAGGCTCACTAAGAATAGAAGAAAACTCTGCATTTTTGAATTTTGTTGTGTTCGTGTGATGTAATTCATTATTATAAAATGTATCTTTCGTAAAATTTTAGTTAATTGGTATTTAATTACCAATAAAATTTAATTCTTGTCTAATTTTTTATACAATCTTTCGGCTGTTATTGCAAGTTGCAGTTGCAAGTATTGTTAACATTAGAATAGGTCCAAATTTAATGAAAACCCAGTCAAATTGTAAGTTCCATAGACGATTTTGAGCAGTGTACATTTCATTAACAGTGTAGTTACCCAAGAACGTTTTAAATCGTTTTATATAAATTGATTTGAATAAAAATAAAAAATACTTGGGCGAGTTTAAAACCAGTGTTATTGAATTTTTCACATTTAACCCTAGAGACCGAGCATTCTTTGCACCCTGTATCTTTTCTTTTATAGATTCCTCCGTAAACCAGTAAAATAGACTAACTATCGTAGGAATTCTATGCTTGGAATTTAAAGTATAATAAATTGGATTTTTTTTAACTACCCTTCTCGTGTGTACTAACTAGAGTTATTCGAACATAGTTCTCCGAGTTTTCAGATAAAGTCGTCAAGCAACCACCAAATAAACCTTTTTTGCCAAGTATCTGATGTATAATCGACGCCCGGTGATTCCATCTTGAAAAATTATTCGGATTATTGTATCCGCACGCAAAAAAAAGACATAACGGAAATCTGGCATTGGCAACGCTGCTGTATACATTATTCATAGCCACCGTGATTTCAAACGCAAACAATACGACACACACTCGAGATAGATATGTAAATACGGCCCGTGGACAGTACAGCAACCAAAGAGAAACCCGGGGAAGTACAAAGGTCCAACTCAACGAGGTCACAGCCTAAAGAAGCAATCAAACAAGAATTGATTAGTTTTTTTTGGGAACTCTAGTGGCTAAATCTGCGATACAATGAAGGACATAATTGTACGGAGCCGTATATTTAATAAATAAGAAACAGACTACGATATTTCACTATTCATAGTTACTATTAGCAGAAAAGATCTTTTTTTCGCCAACAATGCCGGCATCTTCAGAAGCTCTTCTGAAGATGCCGGAGATTGAAAACCACGAAACCCAACGCCATGTGTACGTCCCTTATCAGTGCAAAGCGACGAGATCCAATTTCGTTATCGCACACATCCATCAAATTTGATCAAAGTGATGGATTCAACGTCACCATGTATGATGAAACAACAAAAGAATCGAGGGCGCAAGCAAAGCAACGAGATCGATTTCTTGCAGTTACGAAAATTGGCTGACACCGTAAACCAGCAAAACTGCACTGCGTTGCTCGGATTTGTGCTAAGACAAACGGAAAATGAACTGGCAAAAATATCTGCAATCAAACTGGAACACAACTTGCGTTTTCGTTCGCCCGAAATTGTGCGACACTCCCATTTTGACTTCTGACTCAGCCCAACAAAAATACGAACGAGATTAAAACAGTCGATTCCGATATCCTTGATTATTGCCACTTTTTGTTGTGACAACTATGCAATTTTACACTCAAGGATTGAAGGCGAGGTTAGCTGCGAACTGTACGGGATAACGAAGCTATTATAAGGTTCCTTCGTATAACTTTTCTTCGGTTGAGTGGACAGAACTAAGAATAGGTACCCGCCGATCCACGTGAGAGAATACGCAGTTTATTTTTCTCATTCGAAGCGGAAATAAGTGTCGTTTATAATGTTTTTATTTAGCTTTAACAAATATTTAATCGTTAAAATTAAGAAAAATATATTGGAAACATTGTCGTTCCTGATTCTATCACACATAAGTGAATGTATTTCTTTCATAACTGTATAACCATATAGWATAGAGAMAACTGTTATCTATACAAAAAAAATAAATTATTTTCAAAGATGGACTATTTTCCAATTGTACCGGAAACGTACACTTACTTTAATTTTTGTTTTATTGGGACGCCCTATTTTATACTGTATAAGTAGTAAGTACAAATCGCTTATAACGACAAGAATCCTCGAACCCGTTTTAAAACCTATTGCGTTTATATGAAACGGTATGTTTGTAACAACGTAGCCTTTAACGTCAAATCGGATATAACGCCCTAAGTAATATTCTATTTGATGAAAATATCGTTTATAAGAAAACGAGCTGGTCATTAGCTAGTACAACAACAATCAAATATCCTTTATTGTGAGAGACAGCATCTGAATTTGTCAAAAAAATAAACGCGGATGATTACCACTACATCTCAGGGTGAATTCAGAAATTTATATTCCTTCTGTAAAATGTAGTGGTAGGCAGCGACAGGCTACGTATACTCGGTTTCAAAATTAATGCAGCGTCCGAGTATTATCAGCGGACTATAATATTATCATAGGCTGGACGTATATTGTTCAATTTTTGTATACTAGCCAGTACTTATCCGGAATAACACTACTCGCATAATTAGCTTACAGATGCAGATGCAAGAAAAAATTTATTTCAAGATTATTATATTACGGCGTTTGTTGCGGCAAAAAACCGAAAATGGACGCAAATATACGGAAATCAAACATTTAGAGAATACGAACGAAAATTTATTTTGTGAAATTCAAGAGAAAACCAGGCAAACCAGAATTACAGGTCTTATGTCTA
The DNA here is from genome assembly GCA_025024175.1 of Rhyzopertha dominica. Classification (NCBI taxonomy): domain Eukaryota; kingdom Metazoa; phylum Arthropoda; class Insecta; order Coleoptera; family Bostrichidae; genus Rhyzopertha; species Rhyzopertha dominica. The sequence goes on from QCXZ01000053.1 coordinate 30,969,623, forward strand.
GATCCGTATGTTGTGTTCTGTAGTTTCAGAAATAAAAGATGGAATTTTACTTTATGTGGTCCATTGGTCGTCGCTATAACCGATTTCTGCTGTACTATTTATTATTTTCTTATTTCTTGAATAAATAGCAAACGTAGTAAAAGTCATAATCCAACGTAATAGTTTTAAACAGGATTTCTTAGATCGACAGCAGCAAACGGAATCCCATTTTTTAAGACAGAAGTTCCTCGATCCGTTTCGAAGATATGTAGATGCGTTTTCGAAAAAGAACTGTTTCAGTTCAATTGTGTGCGTCGCCAACAGTCAATACCCCAAGGTTACAGCGTATGACACGTGTAGACAAGTTAAAAAATCGCCGAAAATAAACCTAGCGCCCGATTATCTAAGCATTTAATCGCAGTATGCAAATGTGTCGCATATAATTCTCTGCCGCCCATTTAAATGTAGAGATTTAAGCTAGTGTTGTAGCGGAGAAGAAAATCTCGTCCTTTAGAGTTTCTCGCATTTACGTTTTATTATCTGTACGACTTAAGAGGGGCATTTACTTGGAGCGATCGGGCAAAATGTAAACTATGCAACCAGTGTTACCAGCGGGACATGGGACGTAAGAGGGTAGTCGTTAGGATGAAATTACGCAAAGATCAGACGGGCTAAACTAATATTCGGAAAATTGTTGACTGTCGCGTGTGCATAAAAAAACTAAGCATGATATTAGTAACTTACTATGATATTATACCAGGTTATTCAAAATATGGAATAACCCATTTACTTATGTAAATATGAACTATATAACATTTCATTCTAACTACATGTCGACTATGATTTCTGGAGAAACTTTTATAATAATTTTCATTCCACCTCCCCATTGCTTCGGCAGACAGTAAACTAATGTGAAAGAGCTTTTAACATTAAACTTGTCACGTGTATTTAGACATACAATCTTAGAAATCCAGTCATATCGGAATAAATCGTATACCGCTCGATCATTCCCGACAGGTTTGTATCTTAGCCTCACTGTTCTCTGTATACCACGCGACGGACCTGGTGGGGATGGGCATCCGCATTCCGCTCTCTTGACGGACTCGTGCGAAAGGGTTTGCGGTTTTAGATTTTTTTAATGTTTTTACTTATTTATCGTGCTCATGTTTTTAGTAGTGTACAAAGAAATATGTAGCTACAACGTGGAGTTTGAATTTTTCGTTTATGTGCCTTAGTTTTCGAGAAATAGCTCGCCAAAAATACGCATTTTTAAGCAAAATATAACAACAAATATTTACATTACCGTACCAAATTCAGAAAAAACTCGAACTCTACGTTGTAGCTACAGCTTTTGTCATTGCCATGTCGAAATTTCACTTCAAAAAAGTTTCGAATAGCTCGGTAAAATGTAAAACGGTAGGTGCTTAAAATGACCCGCTTCGCTCTAGGTAAACGCCCCTCTTAAAACTATTATCAGCAAGTTATCTGTACGTACGTCATTCAAAACACGAGCGTTGCCAAATTTTTCATCGTACGTGATGTTTACTCAACTACTTGTAGCGTTCGCCTTTTCAGTTCACAGATTACGAACTATATTTAGCCCGAGAACGACACCATAACGTTGGAGTCCTTCACAACGAGGGAAATTAAAAACTCCAACTGGAGTTCATAAAGGCAATTGCACGACCAGACGCGCCTAATGATACATGGTGGAGTTAATCGGATTAATTTAATTGCGGTTTATGTTTCTTGGAAATGAGGGCTTATCGCGGTTGATGGTTTGCAGAGACCCACCGAGAAATGAGGCGAGTTTTATTGGAAATTGACAGAATGTGCTTTGTTCATTCATGTCTGTTCAGTTTAGCTATATTAGAGAAATAAGAAGAAATAATACTTATACATGTCTATGCTGATACTTTCGTTATTTGGCCCCACGGTACAAGGAGTTAGGTCTCGAGTTAGGTAGTTTTCTAATTCATTTGAACGATTAAAATCCTCACATAAAATTTACTAACGAATTAGAATGTAATGGTAATGGTTTTTTTGTGGAAACCGTGGATTTGTAGAAGACCAATGTCTAGGGCCAAAACCTCTTTAAATGTGTTACTGGAATTATTCTTATTCTGGGTATGGTGAAGAATGAGAGAGCAAAAAATACATTAAGTGTCGTAATGCAAGTGAACTAAACAATACGTTACATCACAAATCGTTGCAAGTTACGTATCTGGCTTTTCTTGTACGTGGAAAACCGCAGTTTTCTTCACGACAGCGTTACGTTGCAGCCAATTGTCGATGCGAATGTCCCACGCCTTAACGAACGCTTAGAATTTCAAAACCCCGCGTTATTAATAAACTTTGTGAAACATGATAAATTATAATGAAGCCCGGAGGACTCAATTTTTAATTAAGCGCGAAGACTCATTAATTCCTCTCGACTGTGCCGTTTCTTTTATAACAAAGACGGCGCTGAAATTGGAATTAAAAAAATTAGATTGGAACAAGACGAGAACACGCGTGTGAGGTATTTCGTTCTGAAATGTGGTGGTATTAAATTATTGGAAATCGTGTCCAAAAGTTTATAAATATCATCATTTATACAGCCGATGGCAGATATGTTATATACCTACTTCAAAATCTTGGTATCATTACTTCCTATGTTATATCTACATAAACTATAGGCTAATTATATTTGATCTGGCACCATTCGACTTTCATTTGCTACAAAACTAGAAAAAGCGTTTAAATGATCGTAGATTTTAAAAAATCACGAATCTAGTGTTCTTTTATGAGCGCCTATTAACAAATTTTACGAGTATGACGACGCAAGAATGAAACGAAAGCGACAAATCTAGTTTGACCAAACCCCAAGGCAGGCTTGTTTAATTCCGATGTGAAAACAATACAAACCAACACGTGTTTCCAGTCATTATCAATGACTGTAATGTACCAAGGACGGACGCTTTTGGAAAAACATGTTTGCCAACGTTTACGGACACAAACAGATAAAACTATCGATTTGGCGGATGATAGGRTRTGGAGTACGTAATATCATGACCGRGTTTTGTCAGATGGTTAAAAAGGTGAGTAACAAAGCTCTCTAATACCATAAGTGTAATATTTGTATAATAACAATCAGAATTCCCGATTTTTTAAAAATTATTTTACGGGAATTAATACTAAAATCAAAATTTGGCTACTGACACTTGTCTGTAACAATAACATTTAAATAAACTCGATATTTTCAAATGTTCGCTGATTGCCGAATTTTGACACTTGTCAACAAAATGCTTTTGAGTTAATATTACGCTGCGTCTATAAAATTTAGGTTTTACTAGACTTGATAACTTTTACTTCACATATAATAATATCACAATTATTTAAAAAACAGCTATCACACGATCATTTTACATTTGTAATTGTCATCATATATTCTCTAATTTTGTTTCATTTTCTTCAGGACTAAATCATTACACTGGTTTCGTATTTTTGTTTTGAAAATTCTTCAGGAAAAGCAAAAAAGGCAGTTCGTCAAACTGTTCAAATACAGAATTTACATTACAATCTACTTGACTAAGATTTTTAATTGTTTTACCTTTGGTGCAAATTTCCTGATATATATACAGTGACCTACAAGACCACCCTAATTTTCTTAAAAGAGTGAATTTGTGTATTGACATGGAAGGAAAAAATTTTGTAAATAAATTTCAATATTTTATGCAATAAATATACTTTTGTACCGAAGCACACTATGCTAATCCTGGTAAAGAGAACAAGTCTTCTTGTATATACTGAACTGAGTAAAAAAAATTTAACAATTTTAATTTCTGCTATATTAAAAAAGTTCTGCGTGATAATTTAAAAGCCAAGGGCAATTTAAACTCTTTGACATTGAAGGATTTGGTTAAAATTTGGACAGGGGATGCACAATTACATATGAAATATGTGTGCAACAAAAAAAAATCTTTACACTTAATTTTTTGCTCATCACTTCCAGACACCTGTATAGTCGGAGCAATTTATTAGTCAAAACTTTTGTTGAAATCGTCAAATATTATTAGAACCCCATATCCTGAATCAAGTTCAAATAAATTGGTTACAGTAAAGAGATGATTAAAATTTCTTTCCTATCGATAATTGATAAATTAGTGATTTTAGAGAAATTTTCTGCATCTTCATCACAAGTTGAAGCACCACCTCATGATCACGTTTATTGGATTGGAAGACGTTTAAAAAATTTTTTGGGTACTTTTTGAGCATTTCTTATTTCGTTTAACAAAAATATAAATTTTCTAGGCTAGAAATATCCTTCCGGAAAAATAAAAAAAAACAACAGGCGGGCGTGTTAACTTCTTTGGTACTTTTGAATATACAGGAAAGTATATTATGAAAAAAATGTTACTGAAAACGTATTCTAAACGTCGACATCAAAAAATACTCCGATAGCACGACATCCCCCTAAATACGCCGCAATTTTCACGATCACCGATGCATTGGACACTTCCAAACCTTCCCATCCCTATTTCGATCTAGACACCACCCCTAACCGGTGACCCCCATCCCCCTATTCAAAACACCTCCCATACAGCCGGACTTCAATATTTGATCGGCGATCCGTGCACAAGCCAACACGGCAAGTTATTTACTATTTTATTTCGTGACGTCAAACGACCGGCAAAACACGCCAGATGCTTACATAACGCGGGCGGCGTTGCCGTCTCGCCTGACCCGGCGGCGTTGCCGCTGCGGGACAACGAGCCGCGACCGAGGCGAAACAGTTAAAACCGGCTTATCGATTGGAATGGTTTCGTACGGCGGAGTGTGTGTGCTGCTTGGGGAAACTCGAGCCCGTTCCGTGCAGCCTGTACACAGTTGCACGACGAATGTTACACGTTGGCGTTTCGTTTGGGATTGGGAACGTTCGAAGGTTTCTTTGAGATGTTTCGTTGGCGCGTCGTCGTAACGAACATGTAAAGGAAATGGGTTTTATTTGAACAGAAATTCTGTTCTGTTCTGACAAATTTTGTCCGTCCACTTTAGAGTTGCAAAAATTTGAAATTCCAGTTCATTTCTCAAACAACCCCATACAAAAAATCTAGCGACGTGAGATCTGAAGAGTGAAGGGCTAGGCGAAACATAAATTGTTACTCAAAGTTTCGATCGAGTATCGATACCACCCCTTGTGATGGTATTCAAGTATCTAGTGTATTCAAGAGTATCAAAGTAAAGAAAGCATTCAAAAGCATCGAAAGTATTTAAAATTATCGAAAGTATCTGAAGTATAGAAATTATCAAATGTACTGAAAGTATCGAAGCATACTGAAGCAAAACAAAATCGAAAAATGTATCGAATATATCGAAAAAAATATATACTTTTTTGTTGTGATACTCCACGTCGAAAGTCGTAAAAAATCATGACACCAAATTATTTTTGTTGAAATCTGCCTTTCAAAGTTTTTGGGGTAATCGGTTCCAAAATGAGATGAATCATAGCACATGGCAACGAAGGTGTTTTTTTTAATGTAAAAGACTGAGAAAGATACAAATAGTCTTAAACCTGGTAGCTAGGTTCCCCCGGAACTTTTTGTTAAATAAGGACACTTAAAAATAAATTTGACGTTTGTCAGGAGATTGTGAAGGTGTACTAAAATATTAAAATTGGTAGTCAGTAATAATAATGCCGGGCCTGTTCTCGGGAAACAATTAATTAAAAGTATGCTTAAAAAACGTGCTGTTAGATGGTTTTTCTTGTTATACAAAAAAAATATGTCTAATTCTAAAATAAGATGAAAATAATCTCATCACGTAAAACTTTAAAATGCACAACATAAAGTTTTATATAAACCACAAATTTTCAAAGGGAAATAGGTGTATATTTTTAATGACATATCGCATGCCTGAGATTTATATGACATTAAAGGTTTTTTTAACTAGATTCTTGTAGTCTTTAGCAATGTTGTTCCCCAAAAATCCTTCAACCACATTTTTGAAAAGTGTCCATGCAAGTTTTTAGTTATCGCTGATTTGCTGATCGAATTTATCGTTTTTATTAACTCTCTTAATTGAGAGGCCACAAATATCCCTCTTTTACAACTTTGAATGAAATAACGGTCGCAACTTGTTGAAAGTTTAAGTTTTCGACCTTTTAGTTTAATAAATAATAATCATGTAAACTCTTTTTTTTCAGTTAAAAAAGATATTAATTTTTGAAATATATCAAATTAACAAACATACAACTGCCATTAAAAAATAATAAAATACTAGAAAATATTGCTGTGATGGAAGGCTGTGATTTTTGACGCCGACATATTGACACTGTCTATATTTCGTTTTTCTGTTGTGTTGAATTTAAACGTACAATTTTAAGCTGTATTTAATGTTTTACGATTAATTCATCTATTCATTGTTAATACGAATTACTGAAACACAGGAAGAAGAAGAAATTACATGGTATATTGGAAAAATAATTCATAATATAAAACTCCTTAAAATTAATTTCACTTCCGGCAAGATTCACGTAAAACCTTTTATTGTAATTATCTGCTTACTCAATTGTAAATGTATTGTAGAAGCCCTGATGATGTCTTAAATAAAAGACGAAAGCTTGGCACTGAAAAGAGTTTAAGTAATTTATTAAATCAAAAGGTCGAACACCCCCTATTTCTGAAACTTGAACATTTCCTCTTTTATATATACAAATCCTTTAGTATTTATGTCAAGTGATTTTACAAAGTTTTATATGCAATGGCCGCAAAATAAGATGTTGAAATTTAATTAAAGGTTGTTTCATAAAGTGGGTTTTTACGAGTCATCTTAACTGGGGACACAAAACGGATGATCTTGTGTCACCATAATTTCTAGTCTGGTAGCAAACGGCAAGTCTGGATATTCTACAATATGTCAAAAAACGAAGGAAAAGTGTAAATCCAGGAAGATTTTAAAAAAAGGTTGAAGTATTCTAAATGGTTTACAAAATTTGTTCCATACCTAATGTGCTAAATGTATATCATCATACCATTCAACACCTTATTATTAAAATTTACTTATCACACAGCCAAATGTTTTAATTTATACTCTATTTGTGTACAAACATACTTTGCAGGTGTATGATTGTCTGTTATTGTTAGCTTTGGAATGTATAATTCCTAGTCTAGGTCAAACTACTTAAAATCCTGCATCTGAAATTTTTCAATAATTAATATCATTTGGAAGTGCAATGACCTTTCCGCACGGCATAAAATTTCAACTATATGTTATCAAAACAATAACAAAGCCTGTAGTATTTTTTTTAATATTATCTACTTATATTTTTCCCAAGATGCTTGAAGGTTCTGTTTTGTAGTCAATAAAACCCTTATTTTAACTTGTTCACCCATTATGCAGTATAAAAATTGACATTTTTAAATTTACAAGAAAAAGTCACATATCTAATAGCAGGATTTGAACCCAGAAACTTCGTCTGATGCACTTTCCCGACACAATAAATACAAAAAGTCCAATGTTCTTACATCATCTCCTATATAAACTAAACTTCTATATTTATTTCAACAATTTAACAAATTTTTATCATGGAACACTGCTTCAGGTATGATTTTTTGTGGCCGCTGTTTGGTACAAGAATATTTGTTAAATATTTACACTTACACAAGCAAAAAGGAAGCACAAATGTTTTCAGACTTCAACAGTTGCAAATTTTCCACGTAAAACGTGTATTCTCGTCTAAACATGAAAACCAAATTTTAGTCATGAATATTCATTTCAACATTTACTATGTCATGTGACTACTCGTTAAGTGGAAATATTATAACATTTATTGCTTTGTTACGTGAAAAACATACCACACTCACGTTCCGAAATGAAAAACTACAATTTTCATTAAAAACATGTCCGGCTGATATATGCAAATGTTTACATATTCAATAACTTCGATTTGATTTCTCCTTCAACTATGTTACCAAGGCTTTACACGCCTTCGATCGGTTGTTCAACAAGTAGCTTCCGTGTGGTAAAAAAAAAGTTTATTTTGTTCACGATGAAATTCAACGCAAACGCGCGAGCTGATCAAAATGGGATATTTGCGATTCATTCGATTTCACGTGTTTATAACTGCTAGATCATCACGTCTAAAAATAAAAGACTTGTATATACGATGAGGTTAGAAAATGTCGTATAAAAATTAACCACGCCGCCATAAATCAGGTTAGAACGCAACCGAAAAGTTCGCTCTAGTGATGAAACACTAACCTTAATTGGTAACGTGTTATAATTTACACAGTGGCCGAGAAAAATTCATTTATTATTTGACAGATGTTACTAGCGAACATTCTAAAAATCGATTGCCCAATTCATGAAACGGCTATTGCCCGGTTTTCAAATATATTTTCAAGTACTCGACTGTCAGTTTTATTGCAGTATTTTTACTACTTGTTTTTTTCTGAACAAAAATGTATTCAGGAAATATTTAGGGTATTGGATAACACATGTATCTATTATAATATGATGTACTCTATAGCATAAGTAGTGTGGAAAAGTCATGTTCGTAAACAATATCTTTTAAACCCGGAAATATTTTTGACTGTATATAATTTATACAAAAGTCCATTAAATTGTGTATAAAAAAGTACAAAAATTGGTAAAGTAATAAAGCACTTGAAACAAAATATTGGGCTTAACTAGGATCGATAAAAAACACCACTATTTGTGTATTGATTTTGAACTACTGTAGTAATCTGTAGCCACAAATCGAGATAATTGGATGCATTCTCCATTTAAGCTGGCCTTCGTGGTGCAAGTTTGGACATCAACTGCTGATACAAAATGAACTTCGAATGCTTTCGAGTCATTCTAATAGCACTTAATCAAAACTGTAATACTACTCATTTCATCGAAAAATTATTGGTATCGCATTTCCACCTTCATCAAACAGCTTTATTGGATGAGATTTGTCCAAAATTACATATCCATGACAATATTTTCTATTTAAAAAATACTGCTTATGATGACGTTAAATAAACATACACTCGCAAAAGAGGGCTACTACAAAACAAGTCACCAAAGCGGAAGGTACCTGCAAGAAGCATTTTRATCGACACCGTATTTGAACCCTGTTATATCACCAGATTTTGCCCCCAGTAACTTTTTGCCCAAAAAATGAACCTTTGACGCATAAGCACGTAAAGAGAATGGAATAATTTTCACCGTACAGTTTCGTATTTCTCGTCGTAAATCGCACTAACAAATTCACGAACTCTCAGTTACTTTTCCCGAAGCGAAGAAATTCTCGGGGCTCGCCTTGCGATAATAGCTTTTCTTTTTCATCTCCGGGACGAAATTAAATAGAAAGGCAGCGGCAGAAAACACGGCTGGTATTAAATCTGCTTCTTGCCTGCGTTATAAGGATAAATCTGGACGGACGCCGGTGAAAAAAAAAAGGTTTCAAGGTGTGACTAATAAGCGGAGCTGCACGGTTCGTCGCGTGCGGCGTTGCCCGACGAGCGAATTCCCCAGATCTGGGGATTTTCAATGCGAGCGACAAATAACGTGTTTAAAATATGTAATTGGAAGCTAAACGCATCGGTAATTATGTAACGTCGTACAACAAACGCGGGATTTTCCGATTGGCGGTGATCTGTGAAGGACGGAGTGTTAGGATCCAGGATTTGGAGCTGTTTGGAAGTGAACGGCGAACGGGGTGACTACTCGTGCAAAAAATGGGGTTACGTCATTATTTTTACGTGATTTCGTGTCTAATGAACGTGGGTTTCTGTCGAAGTAGTGACAATTTGCTGTGTGCTTCTGTAAACTATAGAAGTTATGGTTTGTTTAATCGTGCTTAGTGGAAATGCTCCCGTATCAACCTACTGTTTCGAAACATCAACTCCAAACAGCTTTGAAATGAATGAATGAAAGGCAAAAAAATTCAAACTGACTTTTCTATTGCTTATTCCAATAATCTTTCTTAAAAATCGAACCTCTAAAGAGAATTATTTTATAGATTCTTTTATTAAATTTCATGTCTAATACGTTTACAAATTTAAGTAACACTTTAGTTTGCATTTGTTTAAAATTGCGAAAAAAATTCTTATCGCACTTTTCGACTCTCAATTACATAGTTTTTAATTCTGATACGTTTTTTCTACAACATCAAGTTTATTTTTTACGGAGAGTTATATCATATTTTTGTTGATGTTAAAATTTATGAAGGTTTCTTCAGAAAACGCAATAACAATATTCCACAGCCTAACGTATAAATATGAAAATAAATTTTCGAGTATTAAAGAATGACATAACTATGCAACATAACTATACACATATATGAATTTTTATTTAACATAATGTAACTTCAGTTTTTTGTAACTTCTTTCTGCATAGAGGAAAATATTTTTCAATTGGCCGACACAGTGACACATCAGGTGGATTTACTTTTTTCTATATAAAATCTATTTGTTTTTCTATTACATTCTGTGCATAATGAGCAAAAGCTAAATCTGGCTAAAATAATGTGAGCTCTTCGTGCTTCCTTAGAAAAGGAATCAGGCGTTTTTTCAAACATTCTTCAATGTAAATTTCGGCATTAATTAATTAAGATTGCCTGCCACAAAAGATAGTTTTTTTTTTTGGCTAGGATGCTGTGGATTTTCTAACCATTTGTCAACAACCTTTCGTCGATGCTCCTCATCATTCATTTTTTATAATCAAAATGTTATGTATAAATATATAACTTCTACTTCACTAGATTTTTAAACTTACGTGCTAACCAGAGCAAAAATTTCAATGGCGTTTCTAGAAAGCCAAAACCATCTAAAACTTCCGAATTTTATTCGAGACAGTCTTTATACCAAAATATCAAGCAACGCGCTCCTTCACTGCGTTCCTTAGCCACATTATGGTTGGTTGACCTCTCACAAACCTTGGGCAGGTATACTTTATTATAGGGTGTCAAACAAGCACCCCGCAGGCGGTATAGTAATGAATCTGCTTCTTGGAGGTCACCATACCATGCGTAACGCGCTTGGGAAACGTTCTGAAAGGCAACGCGTGGGTTTTTGGTGATTTTCGGTTTTTCGGAACGAGGTTACACCGATTTGTGCAACGTGATTGGGTTCGCATTAACACGTGATTGATCTCAAGATTTTAGCGTTTACTGGCGGTAAATACCTTCGATACAATGCGGAGGTGTTTAAGAAGAAACACGGTGTTCCTCAGGGATCCTTTTTGGGCCATATCTCGTAAAATCGTAAAAGTACACTAATATTGCTGCTATTACTGCACAAATTGGACGCAACGAAAATCACAATCTAACTTTCCTGTTCATTTTTCTTTCCATCTTCCGCATTGTTTTTTTTTGCCACGTGCGAATCCGTGCCAGTTTCGACTTGTTTATATGAAACGATCAAACAGCATAGCTTTCTAAAACCGTGGGGTATTAMATATTTACMTTATGGTGTTATGCGTCGTTGCAACACGYACTTTTTTTTGTACGCGCCTCTACTAGATGACAGGTGCTGTGCGATGCCAACTTCTACCTACGGAGTGAAATCGTCGGGATTATACAGAAACGACACTATGGTTAGAGATGGGCGGACAACGAAACGAGGTGCTCGATAGCATAGAGCAAAATCCAAACTCAATATCAAAAATGCTTCCTATTCATTGCTCCTATGAGTATTTTTGTTGGCATTCGTATCTCTACAAATTCTGAACATTTTATAGGAGGTGATTCGGTACTATACACATTTGAAACTTGAAAAGGCTAGCCACGGAAGTTAGGACAAGTATAGTTGCAAGCAACAATCTATGAGACACGTTATACGAACAGCCGATTACCGCTCACAATGGTTAACAAGTATTAGCTGAAGCTGTCGTAAATAACAGACGGGTTCGGCACGTTCCACTGTTTTGCAGCGGAGTGAACCGTATCCAAAAATTGTGTTTAGGCTTTTTTTAGATTTATGTGTGCGGAAAAATCAATGAGCATTATTTGGTATTATTATTTGAACTACAAATATTTCTCATCTAATAGCTTTTAATGTATGACTAAATTGTATTCTTTCCTAATTTAATGAGTAGTATCTATTTTATAACCATGAATGGTAAACATTCCAATTTCAATGCGGCACCCATACTTTCTAATTTTTGATCGCGGTGTGCAATCGTCCTCTGCCCTGTTTCTTCACAGGTTAAAATTTTCTTTTAATCCGGAGGGTAATAAACGTAGTTTCTACCTGTATATTTTTTTGGAAATAAGAAGAAATCGGAACTAATCTACTCCTACTATAAACGGTATTGAAAGCATATGTCTTTACTTATATTTTAAAATTTTACAGCAGATAAGCGTACCAAGTGCAATATTTTTTACTTAATCAGTCACACCTACATATATGCTTACATTTAGCCAAACAATTGTTGGAAATTTAAAATTGACATTCTCGCTTCTGAATGTGGACACACCATTCTACGATTACTCTCATATCAATGCATTTTCAACCTCATTGAAATGATTTGGGGGCAGTTGAAACAAAGAATTCGACGAGGGAACACCGGTGGAAAATTCAACAATGAAATGCTGCTAAAAATTAGATACGAAGCTGAAATAACAAGTGTCGATGCATGGAGAAATTCAGTGCGGCATGTACTGGACATTGAAAATCGGTACAGAGCGAATCATGTACAAGAATTAATAATAGAAGTTAATCGTGATTTTAGCAGTGACAGTGATAGTGAGTAATTCTTTTAGTTTGTGACTCTTGTAATGTGTTTACTAACAAGCTGTAATGAACATAATCGATACCGTATATAAATTTTATTGTGCACTACTGTATTTTTTTTTTCTAACAAATATAAATAATTTTCGACTTATTAATTTATATGTATGTTTTTATATTATATTTGTATAAATTCGTTATGACATGCAAATGCTTTTATTTTATACATCGGAAAATTTAACCCCAATAAAGTATCACATAAAAATAGATCGCGATTCGCACCAGTTAGCATCAGGTCTACATTAAATAAAATTTGTTATAAAAGCTTCAATGTTTTATTGATTGCTAAATTATCACAACTAACGAATTTCAAAAATTTACAGTGGAAAAGTTAAACTTTTAGCCAACAAGGTTTTTTTGAATACGGCCCATTTAGGAACTTTGAAGCGTGCCACTAATTCCATTAGTTTAGGACGGCCGACCATCAAGCTGTAAAACCCTCTGCATACATAAATCAGTCTCTCTCATAGATCGTTGCTTGATACTTTACCAACGTAAAGTACCTACGTCATAAAATAAGATTACATTTCATGTGGCAAATAGGAGGAAGTAATTTCCGAAAAGTGAACGGATGAACGTTTCACAGGCCGCTTAAATCCTATGCCCATCTTTAATTTTATAATGCTGGTACAGTTGCGTCAGAATGTTACTACTTCCCGGTCATTATTAAGACAGTATTATCTTTACCAGCCGCTTACTAATCTCCTATCCTATGTGATCTGGTCCGAAGTTTCACCTGTCGCTTACGCTTCAAAAACTTGCCCGAACAAGTACCAAAACAGTTCCGAATCCGACAAGTGAAGCTTTTTATCAATCAAAAACCGTGACGTAGCCGCCATTTTGTCGTCCTAGCGTACGTTACACAGTAATGTAAGCTACCTCCGGGCYCTTTTAACCTAATCAACAGTCAACACCTACAACATTATGCGGCAAAATGCTATTACATATCCTTGGACGGACCTTTCGACATAAAAAACAGCTCGAAGGAACACTTATCGACACCTGTACCGTTACTCGAGCTACGTAGTTACAACGAGGCGCGCAAATCGCGACTAATAAAAAGGGTGACGCACTCTGAAATTATTTTAAGTACAATTTCAACTGATATAGGTGTATCTATCGTGACCTTTGCTGCGCTGCATGGCAAAATTGGCGTGAACTTTGCTTGGTATTTAGGCGCACAGCATCGAGCTTGATTGCTCGTCCGTTCTTGGAAAAGTCCGAGAATTCTAAACCCAAATCGAAGTTTCCACTCTCAAAATGTCACAGAAAGAAAATTTGAGTTAAACGTGTTTATGTAATCGTAACATAATAAAACATGAATGATGTGGTTTTCGGTCACTAACCGGCAATGTTGGCGAAGATCAGCAAGGGTCCATTTTGGGCCCTCTGCACCGTGACGATTCATCATCATTAGTTTTGCGGCTGACATGTATCGTGCACCTAACAGAAAAATTTTCGAAATTTAAATTGAACAATAAATGTTCCCCGTTTGCATTGGAAGATTTTTGGACCGGTCCTTTATTTTCTGAAATATCACGATGTACAGTCGGTTACAGAATTATTGAAACAGCTACTATCTTCTTCATCAAAATATTGACAGCATTATTTTTGACAAATAAATAAATACCACCTAGTATCAAGAAAACTTAACCATCTTTCGAGCCCGAGATGAAACTCAGATGTTGCATAAATTTTGCAGCCGACTGTACAGTTTTATAGGGCATCTCAGTTGTTATTAAAGCTAAAGAGGTGAGGTCTTTTACGTAGAATCTAATGACATAATTATTGCAAGTACTTTTTGAGATACATACCAAACTGGTGTATGTTTAAATATAAACCATAGTTAACTATGATTCCATCAAAAAGAATATTTTTTTAATTACAAATGTTGCTCAAAATCTCGCCCGTTATGCACATCTGGTACAGAGGACTTCAAATGAGTTAGTAGTTCTTCAAAGGCTATCCTAGAGTCTTGCATTAACTCCTCTAGCGTTTCATGCGGTCTTTGGTAAACAATATTTTTTATATTTCCCCATAGAAAATAACCCAAAATTTGATAAATCTGGAGATCCAGGCGGCCAGTGACAGGACTATGAGTTCCACGCACCCACTAATTTGCAAGAGGAAGGTATTTAATATATCTAAGTATCTTTGGGCATTTGGAAAACCGCTTGAAAAGTGATAAAGCAATTTCAGAGTGTTTCAAAATCATCATGAAGTAAATGATGTCTTATCTTAGTTTTATATAGCATATATTTGTGTTTCTTCAAAAATATTTGTCTACCATTGCGAGAACATTTGTCAAATCATTTCGGTCGAGGTTTTCCAAACGATCCAGTCATTTTATGGAAAACCCTAAACAGATCAAAACAAATTTATAAAAATACGATCCAATAAATAATTAAACTGGCCATTGTTTGTTAACATTCACACTTTCGTGAATTATTAAATAAATAACGTATGCATTATAATCTCAAACTTTAGATTTAACAGATGTATTCATCATCTGTTAGCAATTTTTACTTCCATGGCCGCCTATATTTATTTCCACCAAATTTGATAAAGTGGCTGCAACTTTTTTATTTATTAAGATAAATATATAAAGTTATAGATTTATGAAAAGCACAAAACATATACTTTTTGATGGAGTCATAGCCAACTTTTCTCTGGTCTATATCTCAAAAAGTGTTTGCAATATGAAAAAAACTAAATATAAGAATATATAATCCTACAACTGAGATATCTGAAATTGAATTTCACTCGAATATCGCTAGATAAACTTGTACGCACAATGATATCGGTACTATGACCTTGTTGTGTCCGTTCGTTTCCTACAGCTATTTAAGAAACGTGACATATGCTGGGTAACAGTAAAATACTTGTGTCTGCATCGCATCTAAGAGAACGCTGAATTGCGAGGTAGAATTACAGCTACCTGTAATTCCGAATAACCGACAAACACGAGGCTAGATAATAGGTATCAAGTTAATTTATCACGTACATTCGTCGCCATTAATCGAATGACGTCAAATGCCAGTAGCAACGCACCCCATCTTATTCGTTTTTATGGACAGACTTGATTCCAATTATCGAAACTGCTCGTAATTACGAATATCTACAGAGTTTTTATTTTTTTTTAATTAATCCGACGTCTAGAGGTGTAGTTTTACAAATGCAAGCAGCATGTAACCCAAAACCGTGGGTAGGACATTTTATCAATGTCGCCTACTTCAGAAAACAACACGCCGCTCCGTAATAACGCCATTGTTCGCAAAGAATGATCGATAAATAATTTGAATTATGTCCGGACAATTTCTAGTAGGTACCGCCTATGCATGTGACCCACTTATTTTGTGTGGGTACTACATGGATTAACAAGTTTTTTTCTGCTGTCTTGCTCCCACAAGACGTGATCGCGCAAATAGGAAACATTATTAATGAATAAATGAGTGTTTTAAAAAATCAAAATCGTAAAACGTTGGTTTTCACTGCAACTATGTTTATCACAACTAACAGAAATGCATATATTTTATTTATTTAATTATATCCAGGAAAATGTCAATTTATTGAAAAAAAAATCTCAAACGTATCTGTGGTTGTTTGTTAGATCGTCCATACATTTGAGCTAAGAGTTTAAATTTTGCAATTTTTATCATATATGCCTTTAAAATTAAATTATTTTAATTAAAAGCTACTAAAATTACTTTTTCTTTTATTAAATATAAGGTGATATGTGTTTGTAGCGAACCGTTTCTTAAAACCTTGATGATGGGCTAAATGTACACTTGGGTACAAAATCAGCAGCTATTCTTTACTTTATCGTTATGCTAGACAGTACTTATCTGCAAAATAATTCAAATAAATTTTTGTCAAACTTAAACCTACAATTAACTTCACTTACTGAATGGCTACGTTAAGTTATTGATCGTTTCATTAATTTTGTAACCGACTGTATATGCAAGCTATCTGTTTCTGAATAAATCAATGGCAGAAGCAAGTAGACTAAAAAACAGATTTCAATATATTTGGTACGTACTCCTCTGGTATTATTTCAATATATTTGGTACGTACTCCTCTGGTATTTCAACATTTAATATTTTTTCTATACAAATCAGGATATTTATATTTATCGCGCTAAAAAATGATAGAGTTTATCAAGAGTCGTCCCCTACGCAAAAGAGACTGGCGCCTTCATTTTACAGAAAAAGACCCAAAACAACAACAAGGCTGACGTGATTAAAAAAAGTGTGAAAATTTAAGTTCTTTCTAGACATCTAAAAAATTTTAGAATGCCCCCCATCTTTATATCAACGGAATGGTAATTCCAATAAACTTTTAATCAATAATTATGCTGTTCCAAATAAATTTATCAACGATCGAAAACTGCGAAATTTAAACTCTCAAATTTGTAGTTAAAGACCACCTTCTTGAGTGTTATCTAAGGTGAAAACCGTATTTTTCTACCTTTTTTTACTGCAAACATAAAAATTCTCAAAAACTTCTTAAGAAAGTAGCCTTTATTTTGGAGGACTTCAGATATTACAAAAGGTAAATAAGTTTACTATTAATTTCGACGTCAAACGAAATCTACGAAATAATGTGAATATCATTTCGTAGTACAAAATCCAAAATGCGTATTTATTTTGTGCGCGAGACCGTTTCAATAAAAGCAATCTACAGTATCATTTTTTCAATCTGTGTACCCCAAAATTTCATTTGGGATAAACCATGGTCCCTATAATTCGAAATACTAAGTCAACAACTTTTCTATACAAAAATTTTTGTATCAAAACGCAAAAAATTGATGAAGTAATGTGACACGTAACTGATAATTTTGTTTCTGAAACTTTCTGAACGAAACCAATCGAAAAAATCTTCATTTTTCAACTTTAAATTACTTAAAATATATGAAAATTGTTATAAACGTGCAGCCAGTTACAAAATTAATGAAACAGCAGCTTTAATCACCTTCAACAAACGAATTACAGCATTATTTATAAAAAAATGTACAGTAATAGCGGAAAATTACTGTTTCATATGCAAAAATTAAAGAAAATTCGTTAGTTTTGCATTTAAATACTGA
Organism: Rhyzopertha dominica; assembly: GCA_025024175.1. Classification (NCBI taxonomy): domain Eukaryota; kingdom Metazoa; phylum Arthropoda; class Insecta; order Coleoptera; family Bostrichidae; genus Rhyzopertha; species Rhyzopertha dominica. The sequence goes on from QCXZ01000053.1 coordinate 30,987,449, forward strand.
GGTTGCATTAATTTTGCAAATGACTGTACTTATTTTGCGGGTCCTAGATTCGAGCAAAATTCGAATCGAAAGTCGAGATTTAATGGCTATGGAGTCCAAAATTATTATTCCAAACCTCTAATTATTTAACAAAATGGAAAAATTACGTCAAAAAATTGAATTTTGAACGAAACCAACGAACAAAAACGTGTTTTTTCGCTCTGCATGCCCCAAAATAATCGCGTCCGAGATGAACTATAGCTCCTATAATTCGAAAACAGCCGGTACTTAACGGTTATCGATTAATTTTTGTCCGGCATAGTATAAAAGCGATCTGACGCAACAGCTCATCCGACACTATACGAAAATAAAACCAGATAACATTCAAAGCGGACATTTCCAAACAAAAAAAAATAATTCACACACCATAAATGGTTCCAGCGGTTTCCCAACTCATTAGAACCGAAACAGAAGAGAACCTGCTGCTGGCGGTGTGTCGAAATGAGGTGCACACATTTTTAAATAGAAAATATTATTGCAAAAGTAGCAACAGTGCGTTCACCTCACAGCGTAAAAGAGTGCGGTGCGGCAAATTGTTTAAACAATATGGGCGCGCATCTACGTTTTTTTTTTATTAGGTGAGCCTCCAGGTATACTCTTCCGCGAGCTACAAAATAGGGGAGGCAACCCTTGTATAAAATGGGGTGTCTGCATTTCCAGGCAACAGATAAAAATTGTTTATGTCCGATATGCATGTTTTCAAATCGAATAGTAGCTGGTTGAATACGGGGCACCACCCACCCCCATATGCAAAAGAATAAATATAGGTACCACACAAGTAAAGAAAAAAAGGAACGGACTCACGGCCATCTCCGCTGCCGCCCGTGCTGGACCTGAAAATGCTGTAAAACACAAGAGAGCCACACACACACACACACACACTCACAGGCACACTCTGCAAAATGGCATCGTAATCCAGAAATTACCGTTTAAAGTGTTCTCTGATTCGATCTTCTCTTATGTTGTCGGGCAAATTTCCAACCCAAAGGTGTCTAGTCTCTCTGACCATTGTGCCCTAAACACCACATTGAGGAATTTTTGTTTCTTTGCGCACACATACACACACTATTTTATCTCACTATATCGCACCGCCGCACCATGATCGCCACAGAGAAGCAAAACTGCGTCGTTTAGCACATCACAACACCTCACATAGCCGCCACTCACTTGTTTTTAAACCCTTCATCAATATAGCACTGTTTCGTTTGGCTTGCGCTTTTGTTTCACATAATTTTTAATTTGTATTGCGACTTGCGACCTGCCAACCAGCTTCACCACATATTTTCGCTCTATACAACACACTGGGCCTCGCTGACTAGAAACGTAGCTCCGCCTATGCCGCCGAGCGCTACGTCGACATACGAACGTAAAAATTACAGCAGCTCCCGTGTGCTAGAAGGAGACGGCGCGGCACGTAGGCTCGTCACGCTCCGCACGACTCGCGTAGAATGATATTCCCTTCCTTCACGGTTTCTCTTTGTCTAGTTCGGGTTTTCGGTCGTCTGTGCCATTATACTACCCGTCCCGAGAACGTTGCGCTATTTTTAGACGGAATTATCAAGAATTCTCGCCTTTTACGATGAGTTTGCTGCAACAATTGCTAACGCTATCGCAAAATGCGTTTCTGCAACATGCAATCGTCATGTTTCCTAGCTGATCACGTGAATAACAACTTGTTTTGTCAACAAAACGGTTGCTGGGTCATTATATAACGACATTTGCAATTTTAAGCATTCGGTAGTGCCACAAACGTAATAGAAATAGAGAATTCTCGAAGTTTTCGCTTGATAGAAGCGAAAACCAAGCATTCCGCATCCATAAAAAACAGCTGCTTAAAATAAAACGTTAGCAGCCTTGCCGTGTGTCACGTGAGAACTTTTCAGGACGCATAGTACGTTGTTTAATTGAGGTTCGGTCGATTCCATTTTAGAAGCGGGGAAGGCAGGTAGAGAGGCCAGGCCAACCCGTCGGCACCGACGGGTACAGAATTCACCGCGTCTCATTCGACGCGTATATCCTTCTTTTGAGTGTACTGCATTATATTTCATGCTACCATTGTTGGGCCGTTCCCATTGTGCACACTTTCGGCCTAAATGGAACAAGTGCAAGCGGGGCTGTTTTGTTGACGACGCAGACGAACAAAAACGCATCATCGATCGCGTTCTACATAAAAGCCAGCGTGGCAAAAAGTATCATCATTATGCACTCTTTTCGTTGTTATTAGAACACACAATATCGCATGTGCGTCGATGAAGTATCCATTTTGAGAGAGCTTGGCTAGTTAGACTGGTTATTGCAAAATGGCTGCGAGTATTATACACGCGTAAGAATTTGCGTCACAGAGTTGATGATGTTGGAATCGGTGGTAGTGGAAGGTTACACAACGAATTTGTGCGCATGTTTCAATTGCGAGGATAAGAATATACCCTGCCGCGCCACCTATCCGCAATTATTGGGACTAATTACAGAGATCGAGACGTGCGGTTTGTCCTTTAACACGACTGTACCTATTGTGGAAATAGCGCGCTAGACGGCTCTGTATTCGACGCATAGATATGATAAAACATATTTAAAAATTGCGGATGGTTTGAATTTTTGATACGCGATACATCCGTAATTGTAATAATGTAAACACGACTGATGCATTGTAGAAAAACAACTTCGTCTTCTATATCATAAAACGCAACAATATATGATTCTTTAAACTGTTATGTTTTGCTTAATACCAGGATAATGCAATACAAATGGCTTTTATACGCTGTTCACGAGTTTCTTTATTTTAAATTAAAATGCAATAAAAAGTTTATAAAGCTAGCGATGCCTTTCCGAAACTCTTATGCGCTTATAATTGTACTACATAGCATGCATTCTCCCTCACGTACCGACTCTACAGGCTACCAACTACCGAGGCTCTACTTCTACCGCTAAATGTGCCCACGTTACCTATTGACACAGCTAGATGGCACTGCATGTAGGGGGGATTTCCCGGAAAGTATCCCAAAACGAAAGATCAAATATGTCAATATCAAAAATCATGTGGTTTTATTCAAGGATACCGGATAATCCACTAATTTACGAAACACATTGCAGATTGGCTGGTTACTAATTACAGATTATTGAAGGACATTATTCCAAAATTATCTGCCATTTTGTGAAAAATATTCTGGGTTAGCGTTTGATGAAAAAAGAGTGCTATTGTACTACAAATTGTTAGTTATTCTATCATCAAAGGTTAGTCTTTTACACATGACAAACTTTGCTTTTTGTGAATCTGAACAAAATCTCCTATTAGTTGCTTGTTGCTTATTTCTTAAAGCGCAGATTTGATAATGAAATTGTAAATGTATTGTGCCACGTTTACCAAAAGATGGCGGAGATGTTTACGCGATAGAAATCGGTAGAAATCGACAAAATAATTCAAGCTATTATTATAAAGAAACGAAAATAAAAACAAATAATTAAGAAAGACCTAATTTGAACTAAGTATCATTATAAAATAATTCGTTCACACATGATCCTCGCGACATCTGTTGTAATATGGCTATATTTTTAGCATGTTCTTCCTACAAGCAGATTACTGTACTTAAAAAAGTTAAAGTTGCCTTGAAATGTATAGCATTTTGCACGATTGTGAACTTTGCAACATTTAAAAAGATGACAGTGCCGTATCAACACGTTTCTGATATATTGTATTATGACAAAAAAACCATCTTAGACAGGAAGCAGCTTTGTTACTTGCAGAGATATCTAATTACGATAAAAATCAATCATTTCTAACAATTTTCATAAAACAAAATATATCATTAATGGTGTTGACATTTCATGGATGTGACGGTTGTATATTTTGCAATGGTAGTAAACACGCATAATAACATAAATGGAAAAAATATTCACCAGGTAAAATATCAGTGGCACCCTCTTTTTTGTCATTATAGGGGACATGTTTCGAGGGACACCACTGGTGCAGCGATAGAAAAACTTTTGTGTCAAATTGACACATACCAAAATTAGATATCATGTATTTTTATAGTACATTCAGAAAAAAAATAACAATTTTTACAAACAATTGCAACAAACTGACATCAGAATTTAAGCTGCAGTGCTCATACACTTATATAAGCGTTTGTTTGTAAAATACCTGAAAAATCATATCATGCAAAGTTAGAACATATTAAGGAATATCCAATATAATTTTTTATTTTGAAAAAATACGATGACAAAAAAGTAATATAGCATACCATCACTTAACTCTCTGAAATTGTGGATACCACTAGGAGGCCTTCTGAACCCAAATATGCAATCCGTTTGTTACGGTCGCGTCTAATTAAAAAAAACGTGTTTTAATTTGGAACTATTTTACGACGCGGAGTGTTCTCCCTATGCCGTGCAGTATCGCATGTTCCTTAACGTCCGGTCGTCTTACGCAAGTGTGTTTCAAGCAGATTTGGGGTGTTCTTTTCTTATTTTGCCGCGACGTTAAGAACCATGCGGCAATGCACGGCGTAGAAGAGAACCCTCCGCGTCGTAAAGTAGTTTCAAATTGAAACATTATTTTTTCGAAAACTAGGCGCGGCTGCTGGAAACGGATTTCATATTCGTGTGCAGGAAGCCATTTTCTAGGGATATGCACGATTTGAGCTCGATAAGTAATGAGACACTATTTTTGACACATATTGGACAATCACAAAAACTTACGATGATGTCCTCCTATAAAATTTAGTGCTTCTCATAGCAATTCTCTCAATTTTCCAAAAGAGCAAGGTGCATAGTGCATAGATACAAAGCAGTGCTAGCAGTTTGTACTCACCTGAAGCAAAAAAAATAGCAATAATTAGGGATTAATCGAAAAAATGTTTTCTTCCTGTATTATGTTATTTATTTTCATAGACGTCCGTAGACATTCAAGGTACATGAAAAACACTTAATGGTGATTAAACTCTCGAAAAATGATAGGTACTAAAAGCTTTACATAAACATTTAAAAAAAAACGCACATTTACAAAGAGACGAAAGTCTTTATATCACTTTCTACGAAGGCCATCGAATTTATACAAACTATATTCAAATAGATTAATAACATCAGCTTTCAAAGACGAGACTCGTTCGTTGCCGTTGTCTCGTTCCTCAACCGCCTACAGTACATAAACTATATATATACAATATGTTAACTATCTTTTAGCTAAACTCTTTTTCAGTTAATAGTATAGAGTAAGAGAGCCGAGTTATAAAGTTATAAAAAGGATCAAGTTGTGCCCACATAGATTGTGAGGTTAGAGTGGTGCGAGAAATGAACTTATTGCACTTAAACATAAAGAAACTCAAGCTCCAAATTATCTGTGTCAGTGGACAGAAGTTCCTTAAACATCTGCATGCACAGGTAATCTGGGAACGAACGAAACAGATTTTCACGTAAACAAAACCCGATATGAAAAAATAAAAATAAAATTCTGAAAGGAAAGAAGCTTAACCACAGAAATTAACCAATACTTTATGTACACTAAGTAAATAATTTAGTGTTTGCAAACGAAAACTTTTTTGGGGAATGTTACTTTGGTATCATTTGGTTGGTAAAACTGTACCCTAAATTAATAAATATTAAACGTGAGAAACTTAAGGCAACATAAAAAAAATACATTACTAAACAACTCGATTTGTGGTTGTCAAAAATGCTTGACATCTCAAGGAATATCACAAAATACTAATAGTTCGAGCACACACATTATCTTACATTTACGCATATGAGAGATGAAGGGTGCGCCTTTACACTTTTATTAATTGACGATGTTTTACCCTAATGGAATACTATTGCAAAACGTGCGAAATGATAGTAATTAACTATTTTAAATATTAAAATAATAATTACTATGAAAGTAAAGCTCGAAAGAAAAAAATGTAGTGAAGAATATGAGATGAACCTTGTTAATTCCGAAATGAAAGTTAAACAGGCGAACGCTCTCCGTTGGGACTGTAGTCCTTCAGCAGTTCACGTAACCTAAGGATCTCTTTTGTGGCGATCGCCAAATCGCTCTGCAGGCTTAGTTCCTTTTCTCTGAGTCTCTTCAGGTCCCTCTGACAATTCTGCAACAAACATATGTTCAGCAAACACAACAATGAGTAACTGTATAAATACAAACAAAAAGATCAGCGATACCGGATCATTTGCAATGTTTTATTGCACAGCTGTCTCTGTTGAAAGGTGAAACTTGTCACGTTATTCACCTTTGGCCCTTGTACAAATTGTACAAATTCCCAACAATTCGTATAACTACTTGTTTTTATCTGCTCTTTTTCCTTTGTCCATCTCGTCGTGGCACGAATAACAAAGAAAAAATGCAAGAATATAACAAGTTGCCATCCACGCCGTACCGCCGTACATAACTTTGGTCTATGCGCGGTGTTGCCAATCCTATGTGAGTACCTACGACTTTGAGAAATAGAGACAGCTATGGTTATTGACGATTCCAGGATTTGCTATATTACAGCTTGACCCATGTGTGTCGAAAATAATATTCAAACACTAAACATAATGGACCGGTTTCTCTTCTCTTTGTTAAAGTTGATGTTACCTAAAATCAACCCTGTAACTCCTTGACAATAGTTTAAATGGAGGTGTGTGATTGGTTTAAATTTTAAATACAGTGTTGATTTTAGCTTAAAATAGAGAAGAGAAACCGACCCAATATTTTTAATTGACTTTGACCGATTATTATCGATTAAATCAATTTGCCGTCTCTCAGGAAATTGAACACAACTATTGCTTTGACAGATACTTGTCATCTGTCGATTGTAGAATTATCTGATATATTTTAATATGAGAAAACGCGTGAGAGTGTATATTTTCAACATAATATGCTGTAGTCTTTTGTGGGATAATTAACTTTAAGATTGGAGAAAGCTCTGATTTCGGAGCTGTGGAGTTACACGGTTTCGTATAACTTTTAGGTTCTGTATTATCGTAGTTGAGAGGTTGTGACTGCAACATAAGCGGGGTTAAGACGGACGTAATTGTGTAGCTTCGTACAACCAAAGGATTGTTATTACTTACCTTTGAAAGAAAGATATAACCGTAAATTGTTGGAAAATCTTTATAAAACCATCAATTTCGTGACTATAATTTTATCCGTACAGTAAATGACAGTTGACAGTACATTATGCTTATTGTAGCTTGGCAACAGTTACGAAAAGGCGGCAAAAGAATTCAGAAATCAACGCCGCTCTCGATGCACGAATCATTTATAGAAACCCTGTAAAATGGGGCATTGCCAGCCATGCAATATTTTAGGACGAGATTTTCTATTAAATAAAAAAAACCACAATTCGTTTAGTAGGTTAAATTTAGAGATCCAACTTACCACATTTTGCCGCAACAAATCCAACTTATCGCACTTGAGCCTATTGACCTCCTGGAGCAACGTTTCGTTGTTGGGTCCCGTGGTGCTGCCCGGTCTGTCCTGACATACGCTGCAGGCTTTAGCTGCCGTTTCGGCACTGGACATGCTCTCCAATCCCGTGTCGCTATCGACATAACCGCCGGCGAGGTGCTCCAGGTCCTCGCTGGTGAGCGACGAGTCGTCACTGGCCTCGGAAGGTGCGGCACGCGAGTGCGCGTGAGCCGTGAGGTCCGGTGATGACGTCGTCGACGAATCGGAACTCTTCTTGCCGTTTGACAGCACCGAGCTCTTGGACAGTGATCGGCCACTCTGAAATTGTAAAGTTGGTGTCAATTATACACGAGAACAGTGTGCTGCTACGTAGTTGTGTTTGGACTTTACTGTATTTCGGTACTGGTGTAAATCAAGGAAGTTAGAAGTTCATAACTCACCGATGGCGTAGATTCGCATATCGTCGGCTGACTGGACTTCTTCGCCAACCTCTCGTGCCCGCTGCTACTGCTCGACAAGTTGTTGTCGACACTCTGGCTCGACTTCACCCTCGCGCTCCACGCCTTCTTGACGGTGTCTATGAACCTCGATCCCGGTCCGGAGTCGCCCTTCGGCGTTCCCGGCACTATGGTGCTGCTGCCCCCCAAGAATTCGTTCGTCTTCTCCCTCAGCTCGTCGGTGAGGGTGTGCAGTAGAGATGTGCGCGTCCGCTGCTCGAGCTTGGCGAACTTCTCGGCCTTGTAGCAGGCGTTCTCGGCGTTGATGAGCTTCGTCAGGAGGAACTCCTTGAACTCGGGGCCATGCTTGAAGACGGCGGGGGTGGGGAGGGTGGGGCCGAAGAATGGGACATCGTGGCGAGCGGTGACGCTGACTTTGTACCTAAACGTACGACTGGTGTTTAATAAACGTAAAAAAAACTACCAGCGTTACATTGTGGACAGCGCGCGGTATGAAGAGAGGAGGTTTATCTGCCACTATAACTAGCGAAACAGTGTTAATAGATCAAATTTTTAAACCCATCCAAAATAGGAAAGAACTAAACTGAAGTTTCCTCGGACAGTTTTTCCTTATTGATAAATACAACAAAAATACAGCATTGTAAACTTTTCAAAAATGGGTAAACTTTCTGTACTATTTATTAGCAAATGAAGAAATACAAATTTGCACCGAGTAAAACTTTATCTCACCATTTCCAAACACAACTAAAAAGAGAGAATCAATTTTTCTTATTCAGTTTTTGTTGAATAATGACAGAACGAAGGGGCTGCACGTCTAATAAATACGCGTGGTGGATGCTATGGCAACTTTCTGATGCGAATTCACATTATGGTATAGGTATTATGGGAACACTGTACTACGAGTTATAATGGCAGGTCAAATCTCTACTTGGATCATAAAATTTAAAGTACTAACAGAGTTAATTCTGTTATAGAAATACGATAATTTTGTCGGTAAACTAAACTGCGACGTGCAGTTAACTTTCATAATCGGGTAAATATGCACGAACCGTTACAAAATCAAATTCTGCAGAGTAAGAAAACAAAGCAGCAGCAATTTCGAGCGCCGTTACGCATTTGTTTACACGTCATTAGGTCGCGCGAAGCTCCAATTAAACAGAAGTCTACGCAATTTGCATTTCCATTCATTACCGTCATTTTTCGATCAATTTCATGGTCCCACACTCCCGGTTTGTATTGCGGTAGCCATAGAAACCCGCCAATTTGTCGATAGAGCGTAAAACTTTAACGAACTCGAGGTTATGACTCACACTTCGCTTCTTTTTTTTTGTTCAAACCCCTTGCGCCTTTGTTTCACGGAAAACAATGCGAGATTAAACGTCTGGGGAAACAAACGCCACTTGCTGTGCGAGAGTTCGAAATTTAAAGCGCTGCAGCGAAATAACTAGATTAAATATGGTCCAAGTCGAGGGAATTACATTAACGTATTAAATAGGGCTGTCCGGAGAAATTCCACCGCGGACGGTAATATTTGTTACCTCAAGTTTGGAGTGTTAGCATCAACGACTTGTACTACGATGAAAGCATGAAGAAAATGGGAGGCGATCATGTCGGGGGAGAACGGAGTGTTCGACTCKTGGARAACTATGGCGACGATGTCGTTGCCTATGTGTCGTTTCCTCTGGAGCTGCTGCGGATCTCCTTCCGTGTAGGGCAGCAAAGTCGACACGTGGAACATGACCTCTCTCTCCTTGAAAACGTCGTACACGGCCTCATCACCCGTGTGTCCGTTCCTAATATCCAAGCCGCCCCTGTAACCTGCAACGACAAAATTTAATATGCCCGCTACGTTCGCCGAGTAATCTCAAGCTCACCTCTATGGTCCTTCAGCTGTATCCTCCTTCCCAACAGGCTCAAGAAGTCCTCGAACGCGGGGCTCATCTCGTCGTTGCAAAACAATTCCTCCTCCGTCGTCTGGCCGTACTTCTGATAGAGCACTCCAAACTTGAAGTTCGACACCAATACGTGCTCGTCGTAGTTCGCTATCAGTTGGCTGCCCCGCGGACACAGGATCGGCATGAAGTTCTCCACGTTGAGCTGGTCGTTCAGGAGCTTCGCCATCTTGGCGGGATTGGGAGAACTGCCCAGGCACGACGTGGGCACGATCTCGTGCATCGTGCCCGACGTCAGCCTCAGGAGGATGCGGGTGTGCTCTTGGTTTGCTACGTTTTCGGTTTTGACTGACAGGAGGACGGGGCCCAGGGTTTCGTCTGCGCCTATCAAGTTGGAATGTTCCTGTAAGAGAAAATGAAGGCTGTAGACTAATTTTGTTCGTTACGGATCGTTAAAGACCGACCGTCGTAGTGAACGTATGCACCTGAACCGTGCTCCGAGTTTACATTTTTATTTCTGAGAAAATGTAAACCATCTAGTGAAGATTGTACGTGCTTATTATAGTGAATGCATGATTAGTGTTGTGATTGTATCACATCACAATACGGGAGCTCTAGGTAGCACAGTTTAGAGCGATCCCGATCTACACAAAAAGTCACTATCAGTCACTAATACAAGCCCGCAGCAAAATTGTTGACCGACATTAACAATTACTATACTATATCTATAAAATGAATTCACCAAAACTAAAAAATGACCTAACCTAACAATAGAAAGCTAATAAGCGAGCTCCATCTGTTGTTCAATGCATGGACGGTCGATTGTCGACGTGTCAACACGACATGATGGAATTCTTTCTAAAAATTCATTTAGTTTCAATCTTTAGAACCTAAAATAATGGTAATAGTTACGGTCACTTGCAATTTAATGCTTGTGCACTCCTTTGTACTGTTACCACAGCTCCTAACGGGCCAACCATTTAAAAAATTTATTACGCCGTATATGGCGCGGAACAGGGATTATTTTGTACACCTGAGCAGTTGGCCGAGTAATTGCTCCTGTTTAATGGTCCAACTTTTCTCACAGAGCGCTCGGGTTTAAAGTTTTGAGGAACAGAGCAATTTAGACGACTGCGTTTCGGTTCCTTCTTTTGAACCGTCATCAGATATCATGGAATCACATTCCTACAGCAAGCGAACCACATCGGATGGGTACAAGACGGTCATAAAAAATAACGACTTCTCTGAATGGAGCATCCGTTCTAAAAAATTAACGAAACAAAAGACGGTGTTTTTAAATTAGCCTCCGAGGTGGGGCCGCGTTTCTGACGTGCTTAATTACTGCTTCCGTTCCCTTGATGGGGCTCGGGTGAAAAATACATCACGTATTCACGCATTGTTTCTCTAGAGAAGTTTCCCACGACACGTGTGGATGTCAGATTCATAAACAAGCAGGGTTATGCCAAATTTGCAAATAAAAACGAATGGATTGCTTTTCCGCGTTAAAAAATCTAATGTTATGACTAACAGCGCAATGAAAACAATGGAATTAGACGATTGTCATAACGGTGCCGTAACAATCGGGTCATTATCTTCTCAAGTCGCGCCAGAATAACAAATAGTGCACGGACTCGTAATGGCGGCAATATAAATCGTTTCACGATTTTAACCGTTTTCCAGAGCTAAAAACGTTACCGTTAAACAGAGTTGTACCCAATTTCACCGTGCGTTTAGAGAGAAAGTTGGCACACGCGCCATTTAAACAAATGACTAACGCCACCGAGAGATTGTGATGTAATTCGGGCTGGCGAAAGATCGCCGAGATTATTGAACGTGTGTGGGAAGATTTTGGTCTATAAACAGCGACAACTGTCAGTGGCAAGCTCCCGCAGGATAAACGATTTTCGCGTGGGTGAAATTAAGGTTTCCAAATGAACCACTAACCAACAACTTGAAGTAGGAAACCTACGAGTGATTAAGGAAATAAAAACCTAACTAAAATCCCGTTTATTTCGTTTCTTCGTGGTGAAAGATATGGATACAATGGTCGAAGACTTGAAAATGTGTAGGACCACTCCAATTAGTGGCAGCATTTTTATTTTTCTTCTTCAATCTAAACACAAGGCCATAATTATTGATGAATCTGGAAACAAACAGCCTCTTGTATGTCAGTTACATAGTTGTACTGATCATACAAGTTTTATTACTAACAAAACACGAATTTTCTAAGCGCTTCATAAGATGGATATTTGTATTATGATCACAGAGTGACATAACAGCATTTGTCAGCCTAACCTGTTATTTCAAACGTACCGACACACCTCTTTAGAATTTATGCAGGCACAACAATGGATGGGCATCAAGAAACGTTAGCAGCCTGTTTAAGTGCTGTAAAACCGCCTCGTCTGCGCAATTGCCAAATTGTATCATGTCATACAGCGTCGCATCATTGGCAGCTTCAAAACCAACGACCGCCATCTCTTGAAATTGATATGCGCTTTAGTCCATTTCTTGAAGCCTTAGATCTTTTTAATTATGACTTGAATATCCTGCATTTATGCAAAAGACAGCCACGTGTAAAAGACATTGAGCGTGCGATGAAAACAAGTTACCCTTTCCTCTTGTCATTTCTGAATTGACCATTGACATTTATAACATGACAAATATCAGCGCAGACGATTCTGCACAATCACAATTTCCAAATGGACCAATTACGGATTACTGCAATCTAGATTCACAAGTGTGCAACAAGTGCGTTAGCTACTGAACACACCGGTGTCTCTAATGTGTCATATTTTATCGCAATATCTTTACTGAACAGAGGGTTTGTTCACAATAGGCAAGTTTACAATAGTGACACGACATCTGGCGACAGATACATAAACTATTATAAACAGTACTTTAATGCTGGAAAAAGGCGGAATTATTGTGTAATATTGTTGTTTTTGTTATATCGTATTAGCATTTTTAAATTGTGGGCAGTGAATATTATTAAGAAAAAGGGGATTCATGTAAACACAAAAAGCATGTGTGATATTATATTATAATAGTAATATGCGTTTATGTGATTAAGCGGTTATCACATAGGTTATTGCTACGAGTGTGTTTTGGTTACCATTACCAGTTCCTTTGTAATAATTATATTGAATATACTCGGTTGCGAACCCATCTGTGTTTCATTTTGAGATACAAACGGGTATATTATAATAGCAAGTACTGTTTATTTCCGCCATTTGCAAAGACACACTAGCGCCACCAACGGTCGATAAACTCTCCTATATAAATTTAAAAAATAGGCGCCCAAAATCAGAGCTCGATACACTTATTAGACATTCACAGTCGCCATATTTGACCCATCTTCCTTTTTTACAGTCGTGCAATTTCGCATATGGATATAGTTTCTTCGGCCCCAGCAATGAAAGTGGTAACCTATTTTCTAACGAAAGTAATTCCTGATGGTAAGGCTGTGAATTGCACCAAAAGAACAGAAAAAAATAAAATATTTGTTTTTCGTACACACACTGCAACGTGGGTACAAAATACGTGACGTGACAAACAACTACAAATAGAACCCGATGGGTCAAAGAGGGCGGCTTTGTTAGTTGGTGTGCCATCTAACGAAACGATGCATGACTGACAGAGCCAATATTGATTGGTCCAAGAACCAAACGTACTTTTTGACAGCTTTTACAGAGCTGCCAACCACACGCACCGGGAACTTGGCAACCGCGTCCGCAGAAGTTTTTCTCCAACTTTCTCGCCCATGCGCGCGTTCCTACTTCCCAGCCGCCATATTCAATTGTTGACGAGAACACTAACGAGAGGAGTGCAACAATACAACAACGCTAACGTGGGAGTTTTGGCGCCGCACGTTCTAACTGTAAAAAATGACGGGCGAAGCGTGTTTTCGATTTGCGATGCCGTGTAATGATGTTTAGAAAGGTGCAGCGGAGCAAGACAATCGCTATGATTAATAGCCCGGCGGGCCAGCAGAACAACGCTTTCGCTTGGGATAGGCGGTTTTCTTCAACGGGAGATACAAAAATGATCTAAAATGTACCCACTCGTTTCTAAGTCCTAAAGCGTCGAGATGACAAATTCTAGTGTACTCAAACATTTTTAAAAAGAAAGACAGCGGTACATGTCTGTAATAATGGCTGATTATTAGAGATTTACGACATCATTTTATGGCAAAGTGGGGGGCACCAACTCAGAAATAAAACATAGAAATAACATGTTGTCCCACGGTCGCCAACCGGACAAATTAAGTTGCAAATTTTCCACGACCGGAAGTAAAAGTCAACTCCGCAATTATGTACCTATAACCGTCTTAGACTACCTAACATGTCGTGAGAATCTCAATTAATTGAAGCCTCAATCAAGCGATTAAATTGTGCTCCGTTTCGAAACGCCTGTTAATTGCCCTAAATGCCATCTTTGTTTTGCTGCGGTCAACTAATGTGCCATTAGCCCGTCGTGATTGTTTCTGTGGCGTGGGTTCGCGCGCACAATTAGGCGAATAATTATTTGTACGTTCAACTGAAACAGCAGTGAAAGGAAATTCTTATTGCGATTGGTTTTCTCTTCGGTGGAAAGGTTGCCGCGAATTCTTGCATATAATCAATGTGATCGACTGCAAAAGAACTTGATTACAGAAATTAAGGAGAAAACATAATTTCTAGCATTTCTTTTGGTCCTGCAGACGAAGGAAACGTTATTTGACTGTTTCACATAAACTCAGGCCATTACGATCCTGTTTCATGCCAAATAAACACGCAAGTTTAATTCAGTTTCTCGGTAGTAATAACTTAATGGGATGACCATACCGAAAATGGATTTCTCAAGTGCTATTTCTGTTTAAGCAGCTTGTAAGCACGGCTAATGTGTTTTATGATTTTGCATGTCTATAAAGGTTTTGAATGTTTGTGGAAGCAAAGCAGAGAAACTACGCGACTCCGAATCGAAAATGGAGTAGGTATTTTTTCTTATAGCATTTGAAGAATGACTGATCCCAAATACCAGGTGCCAATAATAAAATACGACAAATAAAGTATCATTGTTTGAGCTCCCTAGTCAGGTTTGACACTGAATGGTTGTTTACCCTAAAACACGACACATTTTTGAGGTTGCTCCAGCAGTAATCGTGTTGCTATTTTCAAATATCACAAACTTTTGGAGATTACTAGCACCATCACCGGACTTTCATCTGATCAAGACGAAGACCTGCGCGTTGTCGCCATTCTTTCGAGCGTTTGTTCGGGTGTCCTCTACATAGGCAGATGGATAGGCAACAAGCAAATGGGTAATTAACTTTAAGGTTGCAGAAATCTCATATTTCGGAGCTGTGGTGTGAATTTGATCTGCAACCTTTAACTACTATCGCCGTGCATATTCTAGCTTGGCAGCAGTTACAAAAAGGCGGCATAAAGAATTCAGAAATCAACGCCGCCTGTGTTGCATGAATCATTTATAGAAACCCTATATACAGGTCGCAACAAAGCAAACTCTGAAGTCATTTATAAACGACACATAAACAAAAGTTACGCTAATTCTCTCAATGCAAGATGATGGGTGAATGTGTTATTGTATGACTGTCAAATAAGCAAAAAATACATGCATTTTGTGTCTCCGTTTAAGTATAAACCGATGGCAATTTATTTTTCTTTAAACTGTTGAATCCTCATCTCTTTGAGTGGGATACACTGTAATGTGTAGTTTGTAGTCAGGGGTTGCAATGAAACTAACGAAATTAAATGTTCCATTCAAGGTTGAAAGACTGGGGCCTAGGGGCGGCAATCCCCGTTAATGTATGTTGCAAGTTGCTGGTCTACGTGTGCTTCATCAAGTTTCCAGGTATCTTCCAGAGCTCGAGTGGGGTAGCGGTAAAAAAGGGCGTGAATGTGATACAAAAATTTTTTAACACTAACCAATAACGATCGGTATAAGCCCATCTCTACTTTGGATGCTAGATTAATCAATTGAAACTCACCCTCCCAATGAAAAATCTCCTATAACACTTAGCAGTGTCGTCCGTCTCGAACTTGGCCCTCCACGTGCCGTGGGGCAAAATCGGGAGGCCCCGGTGGTCGAACTGACACTCGTGGTCCGTTCCGTCCACCCAGTAACCCTTATCCGGTATGACGATCATGGGATGGGGACCCGGCCTGTTGAGCGTCTCCTGCAACAGACGTCGGGACGCCGTCGCCTGCATAGGAGATGAGGGCGGCGTCGTCTGGCCGGGGGTGGGTATGGGGGAGATCTTGATGTTGTTGTTGGACAGCCTGTCTTCCTTGTTGACGGCATCTCTGTCGCTGTTGTGCCTTTGCGTTGGCGTCTGAAAAGAAAGAAGAAAATCAGATAACATCCTACATATTTGTCGGAAGTTACAAATGATCTTTATTATGATAATTTCGCCGAGGAATCTAATGCACTGACAGTCGAGCTGACAGTTAACTAATTAAAGTAAGAATTTAGGATGGCAATGCCATCTGTCAGCATTTCACTGACATGATGACAAAGCCACCTAGCTGACTTAACGCATTTTAGTTAACTAATTAGTTTACATGCGTTTTGTTAATGGTGAGTGTGGTGGCAATGCCACAGCAGAAGTTCAGCATTTCGAAGATGCGTTGAACGTTTTCCTGAGCGTCGATTGCCTCATCGCGAGACGATTGCAGCTGTAGCTCAAAGACTTCAGGAAACGGGATCTGTTTTACCAAAAAACCAAGCTGTAGGAAAAGGCCGCGATCCTGGTATGGTAAATATCGAGGAAGAGATCCTCCAGCGAGTTGAAGAAGATCCGACATCTCGCAAGAGAAGTGGGTCGGTTTGGAGGACACTGAAGGAATCTCTTCTATACCCATACCATGTCCAACGAGTTCAAAGCCTAAGCCCGAATGATTTTCTTCCTAGACACAACTTTTGCGAATGGCTGTTGAATAGAAATGATGAAAATCCTTTATTCCAGTCAGAAATTCTCGTGACAGACGAATGTTGCTTCACACCAAATGGCATTCTCAATTTTCATAATACCCATCGCTGGGGAGATGCCAATCCACATGTCATCTTGCAGAAGCAATTCCAGAATCAGTTGTCAATAAATATTTGGGCTGGGATAATTGGAACACATCTCATAGAATCGTATGTTTTACCTCGAAGACTTAATGGGGAAAATTATTTGGATTTTCTGGTATCACAACTGCTAGAACTACTAGAAGAAGTTCCTTTGGTGGTACGGTGCTCTCCAAATCTTAATAGCTGCGATTACTATTTGTGGGGGTCCATGAAATCAATCGTTTATCGAACTCCAATAGATAGTATTGAAGATCTAGAAGAGCGAATAACAACTGCGGCAGAACAGATTCGAAACGATCCGAATGAAATAGCTAGAGCAAGCACCTCTTTGCCGAGACGGGCAGACCACCATGTGTATCTAAAAAAGCAAAAGTAGCTGCATTCTACTTTGAATAAATCTCACAATCTCGTCTCAATTTCGAACGTCTTCCTCCCGCAGCATCCCAACCCTTTAAACAATTGCCTTTCAACTAGAAACCCCCCAAACTAGCTTTTATTTGCCAAACAAACCCGTATCTCGTCTCCCGTCTTTACTGTATCGGCTCCATTTTCATTAGCTGCGGTCGGTAAACAAATAAATCCCGACGATTTCAAGAAGAGGGTGCCCAGATAGCAGCGCCCTCGAAAGGTCACCACGAAATTGTGCACTATCTGTCGAGATATGCGTCCGTTGCTTCATTCTCTTGTAATTTATTCGGCCAACCGTAATGTCAAGGTCTCCGTGTGATAGCTATAATAAACCGTGCGCTATCGATTTTCGTAAATGTTAATGTGATTAGCTGGTGGCCGTAGATGCTCATACGAAGGTTTGGATACACCACCTCCCCGGGGCGTGTCTTTTTCACACCCAGCTAAATTATTCCCTAAGGGCCGAGCTCGTTAGGAAAAGCAAACACACGTCATCTAATCTGTGTCAGGGGCGTCCGCGACCGGTTTCAAAATCGTGAGAAGATCCAGTGGTTTGTAAACTAATTTTTCTCTTCGCACCCGGTTCATTATTGATGTGAGAACTGACGAGGTGGGAGTTTTTAAGTTCTGTTTGGAAAAGGAACGTGTTTATCAAACAACGTGTGAAAACTGCCAGGGCAGTACCTAAATTTAAAATTTTTAAACCATTAATAACTGGAAAGAAGAAAGCAGGAGAAGAATAGCATCAAGGCTTTAACTTGACTGAACTTGTGATAACTGCTCAGGGCAAAACAAGAACAATAAATTGTTACAACGTACATAACTATAGTAGGCAGTGGAAAATTTCAGAGTGCAGCACTTCTGTTCGTTATTTCTATGCGATAGAGACTTGGGGGAGACCAAAGGAAAACTGAGGAAGTATGACAGCACACCAACATCTAATTCATTTAGTGAAATTATTGCGAAAAACATTTTAGATTGCAAAAACTAGTGGAAATAACTGCATACACCTAGTATACATTGTTATCATATTGACAAGTTTCTCATACAATTAACATAATTAATTTTTACTAGATTCTGAAAAAATACTATTGTGACTCTTGCGAAAATATAGCACTTTATAACTGCAGAAATAATAATATTTTTTACTTTTTTTTATTTCTAAGGTGGCTGGTGTCATTTGACTAAAATATTTGTCAATTTTTGTTACGCATAACTATAAAATGGCAGTTTATTATTTTTGAGGTGTTTCCTTTATAAAAATAACAAAGTTAAGTTTAGAAATACTAACAATGATTATCGCCTTTCACAGAATTGAAAAACAAACCGCGAAATTGCGAAGGAACTAAATAATTTCCGCCAAACTGTAGACTACAATGTAAAAAATTAAAAAGCACAGGTAGTCTAAAGAACGGTAAAAGAAACAAATTTTGCAACGACATGCTTTGCCATCTGGGACATGTTTAATTTGCAGAGGATCTATTTTTCAAGAAGATAACGACCCTAAACATGCATCCAAACTATGTAGGAAGTATTTGGGTAATCAAGAACGTTTAGAATTAAGTTAAAAATAATGGAATAGCCATCTTAATCACCTGACATAAATCTTATTGAGCTACTGTGGGATGGACTTGATCGTCAAGTGCATAAGGCTTGTCCTCCATCAAAAGAACACCTTTGGAACACTTTGGAGCAGGAGTGGCATGAAATCGAAAAAAAAACATCATTGGACATGATATTGGAGAGAGAGTATTAAGAATTTGTGCAGCCCTAATTAAAAGTAAAGGAAGCCACATAAATGAAAAAATGTTTAGATATATACTTTCTGATAGAAAGTTCATTTTTTATGCGGGTAAATACTGTTGAGCGACAACTAGCGCGCGAAGTCAATTTGATTTGAAATGCGAAGAACAGAGCGACCCAAGTGTTCTAAAGTTTTTAGAGCGACTGTTATGATCCAATAAAACTTGAAGAGCATTACAAAGCATTCATGTTCACTTTTTATTTGTAATATTTCCAAAAACCGGACCTCTTCCCGACAAAATAACGTGTACAGTGGAACCGACTTAATTCCTCGTTTAAATATGAATGATAATGACGCAACAGGATACGTAATACACAAAATACTGATCCCACAATCCGATGACGTCCCACATCCTGCTCGTGTTGAATTTCTAAACGGCACGGAGCGGAGCTCGCCTACATTCGCAATTATCCACGAACTTTATCTCACGTTCAAACTATAACAGTTGTCATTCGTGAACTAGGCCATCTACCTGAAAGGAGAGTGGGGCATTACCTATTCTAAAGCTGATCATTTCAGCGCTCATTTGCTCAAGGAACAAAGCCACTCGCCGCTAACAAGGGAAACAAGCTCGAATCGGACAAGGATGGAGATTTTGTAAACGTGACGCACTGATGTTGGCACAATTTATGAATTTGTCCATAGAGTTCTTAAGCAACGTAAGGTCTGCTTTGGGACTGTAGCCGCGCTGAAGAGATCAAGTAGATAGAAACAGTTGGTATCGGATTGTTCTGATGTAGACAACAATTTTCCCATTCCAATCCTCAGGTTATCGCAACATGCGCTACGCGGGATTCTACTAGTAACACATATGACACCCCTCCAACCGCCATAGACGTAGCCGGCCTGGTGGTATATCCGGGAACGGCAGAAATGCCTACGAATCAGGTGGTTTTAATTAATTAATCAGAATTCTTAAGCATCGCAAATGCCTGCCATTGTAACTACATAATCATACTTCTCATGACCAATAAAATAACTTACGATTGTTACAAAAATCTGAGTTTTTACAAAGATATAATGTTTACTAACCATTATTACAACAAACCCTTGTAGTTTTCTATCTGGAGCAATAATTAAACAAAAAAACATTAAAATCTGGTTGTGTCCTTTGCAAAAAAATTGTTGCGAAGGAGAAATATTTCATTTTCACCAAACATATTAAAGGTCGAGTTATACAAGTTAATTAAACTTCACAAATCCCGTTTCAAAACATACGTCAACGACAAGTTGCTAAAATGACAAGGGCCACGATGTTCTCCGACTTCCACCCTATAACCCCGACTTGAACCCTATCGAGATGGTTGATTATTGCAGACAGAAACGTAGACTTCAATTTGGGCAAGGTAGAATCGCCACGTGACATACTGGCAACATGCCAAAACAGCTGAAGATTTTTTGTTGCTAAGACAATATGTGACAGTATAATAATCAGTTTGCAAGCCGATAGTGACAGTGAAAGTGACTCTGATTTGACTGATTCGGGCATTTATTGTAGGTGATATTGTGTAGAGCACAGTCCACCGTATGTTTCTCGCATTCTAATAAACATCTCCTTTCTACATGTCTCCCCTTTCACCTTAATGACAGCATAATGACCTGGAAACTGGGCAAAATTGCAGCAATCGCATGCCGCTAATTTTCGTCTACGACTACTAAACGCGGGCACAAACACCGTTATGCAACCAGCGGGTAAAATTTCTGCCCCGTCCTTGTAATTCAACACACTCTAAACAATGCTTTTGTCACGGTGTCTTTTCTCAATATTGTTTGTGTTTAGCAAACACCGCGCGAGAAGGTTGAAGACACCTAACTGTTGTTGCTTTTTATATAAAAAGGCGTATTTGCTCTAAGGTTGTATAGCACTTAAAGGGATCAATAGAGGTAAACGAACTTAACAATGCAAAACAAAATGGGATATGGTAGGTTAACGACTCCGGGTATTCTTGGCCGGGAATTTTTTTGACGAAAATAGACTGAGGAACCGTTAATTGCATCGATAACACCATCACAATTGTTCTTTTTTTGCGGGGACACGTTTTTGTAAACTTGAAATTCTCGCTAGTTCGGTTCTGAAAATATCACGTTTTCAAGCAGCAACGGACTCACGTTCTTGAAATGCTGGAACGTGATTCATTTGTTGTAATCAAGATAGTAATGGATTAGAATACAATCAGCGTGGATAAACATGACGAAACACCTGACTAACGTAAACTACTGAAAGGTCAACCGTGTGAACATTGCTAATGATCCGTCGTTGTTACAAGAAGAATGGATTTCGTAAAGCAACAAAGTGGATAAAGTGGTCGTGTTTTACTGTACAAAGCCAGTTTCGATACGATGAACGTATGAAGTTGTGTCCTCTAAAATCTACAATCTCTTCCCTTATTTCATGGTACATTTTGTACATATTATTATAGAAGCTTTTTGGGATAACAATCCTTTTGAGAACAAGAATCAGGAGTTAATTCAACCAGGTGGAAAGCATTTTTAATGTTAAAATGTAAAAAGACCACGACTTGACGTTTATTACAGTATGTTACATCATAAAAACGTTCTGTCCTAAATTCTCTTGTTAACCGTGCTATAGCGAACTTCGAAGTGAACTGCAACACTGGTGTAACAACCGTGAGATACAATCTGCAATTCTAGAGATATTTATAGCATCCCTTGTCAGTGCGGTGACGTATGTATCGGCAAGACAGGTAGATCCATTAAAACAAGGCTTAATGAATATAAACGCTGCGAATAATCGGGAAGATGGTTATCATCTCTCCACTACTTGGTACCCGATCACCCAACGGCTATCTCCACTTCCACAATCTCCCACTCTGCCGTCAAGCATACCCACCCCTCGTTACGCTAGGTACAGCGTAGTTCGTCTATCGTTTCTATTCTCTTTTCTCCTTAAGATTTGGTTCAGCTTGGACGTGTTTTACGTACTGATCATGCTCCTTACAAGTTCGCGCGTAACATCAACCTTCTTCCAAAATCAGACGGGGTCTAACCCAAAAACTAAGATTTCAATTGCCCTATATATGTAGATTGAAAAGAGTGTCGCCAATTCTTCCAGTCCATTTAAGTTCATATTTGCCGTGAAAAATCTAGTGGCGTCATATCGGGAGACCTAGGAGGCGAAGCAGTTTTACTGTTTCTTCGATTTTTTTCTCACGTCTGGTTTCCACGTTTATGCTACTTTAACTGGAACACCCTGTACAGGTTCCGTTCTGCCCCTTTCACTATGACAACTGATGATAACCGATTCTTCTCCCAATATAACGTCACACATTCCTTTAGTTGTAATTAATTTAAGGAAAAAACGTGCATTATATAATGCGTCATTTTTGACCATTTGCTCCATTCGTCTTTCGCCGAATTTACGACAGAGTCCCATGGGGTTTGCGAAAATAAAACGCCACTCAACGGTGAAGGCGTTTTCGACACGTTTCGGAGCTATTTCCCGGCGAGAAACGTGAACCCCTCAGGGGGCCTGGAGTTTCACAGTTGCACAACTTTCACTCCTTGCGGTAGCCGACTGGTTCTTGAAGTAACCAACGTTATTTTCGACTACTGACGTCAGGAATATAGCAATCTTTGGAAATAGCTAATTGTATGGTTTTTACAGGAAGTACAAAAGTTTTATATGAATCATCAACTCATACAACAATTAAAAACGGAATTGACCTTTCTAAACTAAACGTTGCCTTGTAGTAAAATTTACACATTGCCAAATCCTGTACAAAAAAAGTACAAACGTTTGGAAGGTGTTGTTCATTGGAAAAAATAGTTCTGTAGGCCTCTCGTTCGCGAAAATGAGTCTTCTTTTGCCTTTTCATTGCTTTCTCCTCCTTCCGAAATTATTTAAATACTTCTCGAACATAATTACATAATTTCATTACTTCAGTTTCAAAAATACGACTACTTAGATGTTCTCAACGTAACATAACCGTCTCACTTAATAGTGCATTCGTACGTCACAATCGGCGCGAATTTCAAAGCCAAGTAAACTACACTGCGCGTCTTTGGTTTCAATTGTAACTTTATTTCTCAGCAATAATGCCGTTTTTTAAATTTTCATCTTAATTTCACTATTCAGTCTATAGACAAGAGATGCACCAGCTACAACTGCAGATGTCAACGGTAGCTCCATTTTCCTGATCATTTTCTTTTTCTTATTCACGCCAATGTTGCAGTTGTGACTGGTGCATCTTTTGAGGATTTAGTTTATTCAAGCATATTACGCCAAAAAGGAAACGAATTTCAGCTTGGCAACACAGCCCATCCACCCGTGCTCCCCTTAACATATATTATGTAAGAGAACCATCGGGCTAAGTGCCCAAAGAGAGAACTTTGAAAGCATCTTGTTCGATCCGGTTTAACCTACTTCCCGTTTCCTAATCTCGATATTTAAGCGGAGTATTCGCTAAACGGACTATCGATGGATTTAGGAAAGGCTCGTTGGGTAAGTGGACGTTACGGCCTGTTGGGGTCGCGAATTCCGCAGAGCCGCGGGCAAAATTCCTTGAAAATTGCATAGGAAACCGTCGCAGTGGGCCGGTCCAAGTTATATAAGCATTACTATGATTATCTGCCTACTAGAACGGGAGTACAGAAAAAAGTTAGTGTTTTAAATGAGCTTGATCTATAATAACTGCTCCACCAATCAACCCCACTTGACGTTTCAGCAAACCAGCTTATCTCTGGCAAACTACAGTTTTATTTCTAAAGCTCTCGTGCCGGTCCAGTTTATAACATGCTACTTTACAAATCGCATGGAACGAGGTCTTATCGCTGAAATGCACCGAATAAAATGCAGTTGAGGTAAAACGGCTTTATCTGGAAAACAGACGCAGTACAAGCACGAATGTTCCCTTCTGAAATAGGGCAGTTGAATTTTAAATGCAAGAAAACGAATCGTACTCAAAACAACTTTGGGTTAACATTCTTGTTTTCACTGTAAATGTCATCATTCTGTAGTTTAAAAGATATTTGGAGCAGGAGATGCATGTGGGCGACGCAGGGACTGCCACCCACCCGTCTACAAGGGAGACCATTACCTATCGATAGCCCAACTAGTAGCAGGCATCTAAACGACTGATAGAGGCCTCTAGCAACGGTAACGATCAACAAAATGTATGTGCTATTATCAGTACCTGAGAAACCGTAGACAGCTGTTTCGACTTATTAAGCATCATCAGCATTTTTATAGTCCTAATCCGGGCAACCTAGTCTGGGTTTTCACTATACACGCTAGGCTGGGCGATGTATGTAGAAGCAAGAAATGTTGCACAGATTGACTTTACGTTATGAACAGACAGAAAGATTGCAGTTTTCCATAGGCAGGCTGTACGATGATGATAAATGATTTCTGGATACAGATGTTCAATACACTGCAAGAGCGTTTTTGGGCAGGCACAAAAGATATTTGAGTATAGCATTTTTGAACCACTAAAATCTTAAAGTTGAAAACATGAAACAACCCAAACGAAGAACGAACAAGGACAAAACTCATCAATATCTTTAGAAGACTATTCCATATCAAGAAAGTTACGGGTTTTATTAATTAAATCCTAAGGGTGTAGTTTTAAGGAAGAAGAAAATCCTCATCATAGTGTAGAAGACTCTAAAATTATGCGTTGAGCGGCATCATATGACCAGGAAATTAAAAATGCAAGAAACAAAAGAATAAATCTGACATAGCTAATCTGTCATTTGGAATTGAAGGCGTATTTTACGACCATAATTTGCAAATTTTTGTAAACGATCCAACCTAACAAAAATTTGTTTTGAGAAAAAATGCGTTGACGACAAAATTTATACCAATTTTCCGTTGTTTCTTTCATGTTCAAGCTGGGAAAATTAACGAGCTCAGTATTCAATCCCGTCGCATCACATGTTGGCTTTATCATAGTGATGACACAGCGCCCAATGTCTGGGTCATAGCTGCCGCCATTAGAATATTAATTAAGTGTACCTAGTTAATCGAACGGGCAGAATATGCCTCGCATGATGAAATTAAAGGACTTTTTGCCAATCAGCCTAACAGGTTTCGCAATAATCGCGCCGCCGACACGATAATTTCGGATTGGGTCATCACTTCCGTTCTACTTTATGTAACCGTATCGGGAATTGAAAAAAAAACAGTGAACGATACCAGTGATTAAAAAATCGTTACCATTCTTCACCTTTTTGAATGAAAAATATTCAGCGAGACTTTTACTAAGCGAGCGGAAAGTTCACTGACATCCGTTTGGCACAATTCATCGGGCGATGACAAATTGACTTGGCAAGCCGGTCGCATTTTTTCACGTTGCACTTTCAAAAAAAAAGTTCATGGGCCACACAAACTGGCGCCTAAAATAGCTCCAGGACTTTCTACCGGCTCGTTAGAGAACAGGAAATCAAACAGAAATAAAATAGTTACATCTCGGGATGGAGTTCCACGATCGCATATAGAATTTCGACAAAAGGACGTCTATTATTTCGTTCAGAATTTTAAATAGAGCAAAGTGATGTTCTTACACTTTATATGTAGCTTAAAGGCATCGAGTTTGGATAAAATATCGGGCAAGAGATTCCATAGAAATTTGACACTAAATATACTGAAACCAGATAAAAAAAAACACTTTCAAGGATAAGAGATCGACAGACATTTGTTAATGTTAAAATTGAGTTTGTTTAATGAGCACTATAGTGATGAAGCGTTCAAATCAGTCCCGGGTGGATATAACTTGAACACGTTACCCTAAATACAGTAACACGTGGTAGTTCACACCGCTAGATGACGCACAAAATGACTAGGCAATCGGTAATGTAGATCTCTGTAATTACAGACTACAACAACCTATGTCGTAGTTCGTAAAGCTACCGTTAGATGATTTACAAGCATTTTAACAAAACGGCCTTCAAAAGCGTGGTGTAAAACGAGTCCACGTCAAAAATAAAGGGCCTAAAGTTGACCCTAAGCATTCCAGAGGTTGAAATAATAAATGATTTGGATTTAACACCACTATTCTAATATTTAATTCCGTCGCTTCTACTAGAATAAAATACAAATGAACTCTAATACTGACTTCTCTATCTGCAAGGTTGTCGACATCGGCCACATTAGCAAATCCAGATGCAAATTTTTGCGAATCTCGTCCAGGAAACATTAGCAATTCCAGCACCTCTAATTTATTCTACCGGGCAGTAAAATTTTCACTTTGACTTCGACGGTAGGCTTCCACCTTGACGTAACTGCGTCAAAAAAACTTCAATTAAAATACTGCCGTCCGCATGTACTAGTGTGTAAATAATCCAAGGACCTCGAGTTATCCGCTATTTTTAGACCTAATCGGCTAATTGCAAACAGTTTTTTTTTTCGATGTGCAAATGTCGCGTATAAACAAAACGGCAGCTATCCACGAATCTGACTTGCTAGTTTGGCCATGGGATATTATTCAACGTGTCGTTCATTCAAGGCTCGCTACAGCCATTGTTACGGTATGTGATTGTTTGCTGGGATCAGGGACGCATAAATATACATGAAATTTAATTAGAGATTGAGTTCGTGTTCTCTAAGGTTATACGGTGTAATAGAATCGGGAATTGACTACTGCAACTAGGAAATAGGCTTTTTATGGTGTATTAGCTATGGTTTTAATAGCATTACACATAATTTTTTTGCTGCAAAACTATCTTCCATCTTCAGATCAACGCAAATCATCTTTGCCGAAGTCACCCACATGTACTTCGATCCTATTTTCGTGTTTATAGAAGTTAATTAATAGTAGTTCTAATAATATAGTAGTGTATATATGCCAAGAAGCTGTTTGAACATTCCTGACTGTTTTTATGTTTGCGGAGAAGTTATTTTCAAGAATCAGCGAAGAAATCTCACACCATTCATAAGTAGTTTTCATAATAATCATGGGTACCTCATATATATTGTAATTCGTGTGTTACTCTTACTAGATGGATAAAAAGAATTCGACATATGATATGGAAGAAACCAAAAGACCATATTTCTGATGGCTACTTTTGCATGACTAATATCAAAGGCAAACAAATCGAAGCAAACTGTAGAATATCCGGACCTGCTGTCTGCTACCTGACCAATTCCACATAACGAAAATTTGCCTCCAAGAAATATGAAGACAGAAAAATATCTATTTTGTGTACCCAATCAGGATGACACCTTATAAAACAACTAATTCTCCAGGTAAACCACATTTACTTACTGAAGGAGACCCAGATGATTTGGTACGCGATTCAAATTTATCAAAACAGCAATTCGAGCTTTTTAGATCCCGATTGAAGGGTTGGAATCTGCTGCACCAAAACACAAAAGTAACGTATTTTCACAAATGGCACGAGAGGTTTGTAAGCTAAAAAAGGGATTTGGTTTTTTGGAACGATGTGTATGAATACAATGGACTAGATTCTGTTCAGCAGATTGGCTTTTGTTCACTGATTCATCAAAAGTTAGCTTAAAGGCTGTGTTACTACACAACGGAAATATATATCCGTCTGTACCAATAGCCCATTTTGCTAACACGAAGAGTCCTACGACAATATGAAAATGCTCTTCTAAAAGCTTCATTTTGACAAACATTCATAGAAAATATGTGTAGACTTAAAGGTAAATGTTTTAAATTCACCTTTAATTAAATCTGAAGATGTTATTTTGCCAACACTGCATATAAAACTTGGTCTTGTAAAATCAGTTGGCAGAAATAGAAAAAGATTTGTATATACAAAAGAAAAGTTTCCTAAGATCAGAGAAGCAAAAATAAAAGAAAGAAAAAGATGCACCTTTCAAAAATGTGTCCAAAAGATTTTCCAGGAACCACATTGCTAAAGACCACAAGAATCTATTAAAAAAAAACTTTAAATGTCATATAAAGCTCAGCAGTAAAAATACACTTCCTTGACCTCATTATTCAAGTGTAAACGCCGGTTATACCGTTTACGAACATTACGAAGAATAGAGGACATAAGAGAGAGCCTTGCGGCACTCCAGACGTAGCAGTATATTGAAAATCATGATATGCTGCTGTCTTTACAATGAACAAAATTCTTCAAATTGTTGACAAAGCGCCTTGTATTTTTTCACGTAATGTTCGCTAATTTCCAGCTCGTATAAATTGCAAACGAGAAAACAATGTCAGTATTGTTAGGAAGTGGGTGACTAAAGCAGATGAGTACATGCGAACAATCGTCTGTTATTAAGTATGATTTTGTTCCGTTGCTATTACCAGGAATGTTAGAATGGACTGTTTAGTCGGTCAGTCATACACAAAAATTGGATAATTGGTCCTCCAGAGACCTAAATTTGTAACGTGGTGAATCATCATGTAGCCGAAGATGACGTGCGAACCTAACTCAAGCTCCATCGAACAAGGTGCCATTGAAACCCATCCTTTACAAAAGCCGATATCACATAACCTGCCTCTCGGATAACCCAGATACTGAAGCGACTGTTTCCTTGCTTCCTTTCTCACGAGGATAGGTAAATACCAGGACTGTAAACGCTGTTATCAAGTGTCAAATTAGCAAATAGAGAAAGATAATTATGTGCTTTCATATCGTTTATTAATACTCTGTTTTATCCTGCTGGTTTCATAGTTTTAACCTCCTTTTATTTACCAGTCACTGGCGTAACTACATTCAATTAAATAGTGAGTAAATTCCTTAAACAAAGTCAAAAAATTCATGTACCAACACGATAAGAGTAACAAATGCGTGTTGAATGAACCGGCATCACATGATAAAAGAATAATTATTCTCATGCGCGATTTAAAACCGGATGGGTAGAAGATGCATTATTTTTATCCACTAAAAATAGAAAGGACGCAAAGGTAGATTACCAAGAAAGTATGTCGGCTAAATAAACTGCTGCCAAAGCTTTTTTCGAGTTCAAGTTCCGTGGAACAGATGAATACAGATAGTTACGCCAGTATAAGAAGCCACCATTCGGTTGTGAGACACACCTATACGTCTTAGTCATGAACTTTTTAGGAACAAAATTTGCATGCTGCCTTAAACCGTTGTTTCGCTACGCCGGACGACCTGTTGTAAACTTGACACCGTTAGCGTTCGGTAGAAAAATGCCCAGGAGTGTTACAATCGGCATTCCTCAGGTGTTTTGTGAAAACTCTATCAGGACGCGTTTCCATACTGCGTGACATATTCACGTTCCTTGCACTTGAAGCTTGCACAACTTGAAATATGTGGCGTTCTTGCTTAATAAGCGTTGACATTAATCATTCGTTAGCATGGTATAATATTATGTAACTGACTACGAGGACAGTTAAGATATAATCGTCAGTGCCTTGAAGACCGGATATTTTTTTAATTTTCACTATGGTATCTCCAGAAGTTGACACTGAGTATAGCGATTGTGAAGAGCTTTAACAAAACAGAAAATCTTTTGTCCATCCATCGTTTCAAATGGTAGTAACTAGAGGTTAATAATGGAAAATGCAGCGGTTATTTGATATAGTTCATTTAAATTGAATTGGAGTTCTCGCCTTTTTGTGGAACCACCTGGCTCGGTACAGTTCTTCACCGTCTTGAACAGTGCAAGATGGTTTTGAAAATCTGACGGAAGGTTTCCACAATCCACTCACGGCTCATAGTTATCTCGTGCGGCTCGTTTCGTTTCAAGTGGTTCAATATTAGTGTGTTGTTTGACCACATGCGTAAGTGTAACTGTACAAATATTAGTAAGCGCGATAATCCTAATGGCTGAATTATCACGCAGATAACAGAGACTGTAATAATGTGTTTGAACGATGTGTTGTTTGTAAAATAGACGAACCGGTATATTCCTTGTGTTTATGCTCAATCCGGGGAGTGCGGTAAAAACAATAAACACTTGCTTCGAGTATAAAAATTAATTACTAACTACAATCAAAAAACCTTCCATCCTCCCAATTTACTCTACTGCGGTCTCAGAAGCCGAACTAAACCAATACTGGCACGATGAGGATAACACGAGGCTATGTGTACTGCTTATGTAGCGGTTAGCGCATCTGGGCGTAAACCAGGAGACCCAGGTTCGCATCCCTGCGGGAGCAAAAATATTTTTCATCAAAATTGTCAGATTTACCCACAAAATCATATATTCATGTATCATTATATACTGACGCAACATATATTCAATGTGTAGTTAATGTTCGCCTGTTGTATCTGAATAACATCTTCCCGGGTCGGTGGATAGGACGTCGGAAAGTTACTAAATGGCCTGCTAGGTCACCCGATTTAAGTTCATTTGATTTATCTCTAAGATTATTTAAAAACTTAGGTATACAAATAAAACCCGCGAAATCTGTAAGAGTTAGAAGCCCGATTCGGACATGAAACGCGCTAACTGGCTGCAAAATTCTTATGAAATGCTACTTCATTTTCCAATTAATGAAATTATAAGTAAGTTTGTCAATATTTAATTCGGTCGAAGATTTTTCAAATTACATCTACTATTCTTCACCATGTCTCTTAATAAGCAAAGGCTATAAAGCAGAATTTATTGACAAACTTAATATATATTAACAATTTAACGCCTTATAACTGTCCCTAAGTATTTTAATTGTTAATGAAATCATCTACACAGATGGAAAACTTATTTGTTAGCATACCCAGCATTATTACCACCAATTACACCTCACAAATTCGGCCGAAATTTCGTCTTTACGGTTTAGCGATGGTATCACCAACACGCGATGTATTTTCAAACAGCTCCGCGTTCCGCAATTTTCCCTTTTACGAATTTTCCTTCAGCCATCGCGTTCCTCGGCGTTCAAGGTTTCTGAATTAGAAATGAAGAGTGTGAGTCACCCGTAGTTCTATCATCGTCGTAAATTGTCCGTTTCGATGTTTTTTACCCCTCCGGTACAACAAAGACGTGAGTAACGGTGACGTGACGTTAATAATAAAATCCTTTCTATTCCCATTGCGGCGTATATGGATCGGGAGTTATGGTAAACGCTTGCCGGTGCTATATTCGCCGGACACGTAATGTGGGAATGGAGGACACCAGCCTACGTCAGGAAAAGCTGTACATGCAATGTAAATAAATAAATAATCTGCGAGAGGTCCAATTCGGGGGAAGCCATACGTTTCCAGTACCTACTTTGCTAATTACAATCCCGAAAAGTACTTATTAAGATAAATATGTCTCTAAAAGTCCAGTGGAGTTGTTAATTTTTAGAATAACACGCCAATGCCTTTGCACCACACTTTGCCACGTAGACGGCAGATAGGTATTAAGCACTGCAAGATCGCCCGATTTAAACCCTTTAGATTTTTGGCGATATTTGATAACCCTAGTATATGGTACTATTGTAAAGATCCTCGATAAGCTGCACCTACAAATTAATAAAAAAAGACAAATCCTAGCGAATGAGGTTTTAAAGAGTTCGAATACCCTCCAGACAAAGACGTCTGGCCTGTTTGGAAATTGTCACTAGAAGTTAATATTTCAAGAAGTAACTTACTTTACTTCTACTGAAGATGAGAGCTTAGCTGCCGAAACACGTATTTAGTTGTTCTAAATTACTGTGGTATGTTTAATAAAATAGTGATAAACGGTTTAAAAAATCAATCTGTTGGATGGATTAAACTTCAGCTACATCCTGTATAATTAACAGCGGTCATTCTGAATTTGATCTTATTTTCTTGATTCACATTCGAGCAAACACAAATAAATCTCCGTCGGAGAAATCTGTCCTCACCTCTGGAAAGAAAGCGAACGCAGTTCCGATTATAAAAATGGACGGTGCGAATGTTTTACAACTTTCACGACGCCATAAAAAAATCACGCTAGTGAAACGGGAAAAATCGTTACGTTAATGTTACAAAGTAGCAGGTTATCGACCGATTAATATTTGTAACGCGTTATCTAAGTCGTAAAACGTGTAAGAACAAAAGATGCATTAGAATCTTTAAAATACTGGCGATTTAACAGAAATTCATTTAGCATTGGTTGAAAATACAGCAATAAAAGCAAGGCTTGCGGTTTAAAGGTATAAACACCTCCGACTGGATTGGAATACCACTAAAAAGTGTGTTTATTATCTCTACAACTCAAAACCGTACCAATAGACAGCTATTTCAAGCAGGAACGTTCTGTTTTACCTCTTACTAGCGCCATCTGCGTCTGATCACCGCAAATTAATCCCTATGACGTCAAACGACGATCTCCAATAACAAACCAGCGTTGAATTACGAAAAACACACGTGCGCCTACCATTTCGCTTATCGAAAGATAAAAATTAAGATGCACGGTTTCCTCGCGCCAGAGAAAAAAATTAAACAATGCAACCGTCTGAAGAATAACACTGCGTTGGCTCATTATGCATTCACGACCGATTATGATGCAAAACAGCTAAAGTCAGCAACGCACACACGCCACGAGTGGCATTTTATCAATTATTGAAACGACAACACGTTTCTGTGTGTTTGTAAATATGCAAGCGAGATAAATATGCACAGGTGGCGATGAAGGAATTGAAAATTTTCAGTACTGGTAAGAGTTCTACAAACATTAGTTTGAACTCGATTAAACTTCCGAGCTGTTGCGCCCTGGTCCTCGCTGATCAGACGCAGACGTTTCGCCACACATGACTGGTGGCATCTTCAGTGCTGTTAAGCTGCTGACTGGATAGTCCGATCATAAGAGCGGATATTCATCCCTTGGTTGATGGGCGGTCCGTTCAGATTGAAAGACGCGTTCCTGCTGGATGCTTTCGATGAGTTTCGTCCTGTTTGTTGACTAAAACGGTAACATTTCGGATATTGGGGTAATGCTTAATCTCCGGTACTTCAAAATTCCACCACGGATTTGAGGTTTAGTCAAACCTAACCGATAAACTAAATGGACTTGAGGAATGGTCAGACCTGACCTATAAATGACGGCTTGACCTGACCAGTGTTCATGAGGGATAGCCAGACCTGACCGGTGTTGGCCGTGGTAGAATTTCCAACACGTACCGAAGAATGAGCATTACGCATTACCTCTAGTAGGGGTAAATCACCTCATCGAGACCATCAATGACATGCAAACGGAATCTCTACCAAATTAAAACTACTGAAAGAACATTTCCACGACCGCACGATCWCCTTGTTCAACCTGTGTCTAACTTCGTCACACTTCTTGTGGAATGGGGGCTATTACAAACAAAAGGRTGGAGTGGCCATGGGAAGCCTTCTMAGGCCGACTGTCGCTGACTTCTTCATGGAATACTTCGAGAAAGATCGTCCAAGGGTTAAAAATACTCGTTCTTGTCATTGAACTATCCAGTCAGCAGCTTAACAACTCTGAAGATACCACCACTTACGTGTGGCGAAACGTCTGCGTCTAATTAGTGAGAACCAGGGCATAACAACCCGGAAGTTTCATACAATTCATCGAGTACCGGCCGTGAAAGCCTAAGGATCAAWAAATTAGTTTKTCTAGAGTAGGCGAACTGGTAGATTTCGTTGAGAGAAGTGTCCATTTTCCACACYACCATAGCTAGAAGATTAAGTTAMATGTCCGTTKTCATTTCATTACTTGCTAAATATTTTTTTTCCAAATTCTCMAGTCTCGTTTACAAAGAACTTTAAAGTACATAGCGCACTGATACATATCACCTCTAGCTCGTAGACTTGGAACTATATACAAACCACGCTCGCGTTTTCAACGCATCGCAGCAGCATTAACACCGACGTTTTCCAATCTGCGGATAGAATTCCAAAGCAGC
Source organism: Rhyzopertha dominica (assembly GCA_025024175.1). Classification (NCBI taxonomy): domain Eukaryota; kingdom Metazoa; phylum Arthropoda; class Insecta; order Coleoptera; family Bostrichidae; genus Rhyzopertha; species Rhyzopertha dominica. The sequence continues at coordinate 31,021,231 of QCXZ01000053.1, forward strand.
TCCACTCGACAAACAATAGCAAATAAATTACACCACTGAAAATCCACCGCGTCCGAATGCTAATTCCGTAAAAGCGTCTCAAGTGTCGCGCTACATCGTAAAACGTTCTGTTTTGAATTTCACTTCGCCACTGCGACGACTATTTTCGTCCCCGTCAAAGGAGTTACGGATTACGTTACTTGCGTCGGCAAAAACAAAAGAAAGCGAATGGGAACGTAAAAAATCCCGGCGTATTTCGGTCGGGGTTATTTTCTGCGCTCCCCCAAAGCACACGTGTTCTCGAAGGGCGAGAAAACTGAGTTGGTATGAACAGTATGTGATAGCTTAACGCTCAAGAGCTATTAATTACAAATACATGTACTTTGGGCGCGTTCCGAGTTATTCAAACTTCCATTGACCCTTAATCTCAAACATCCTGGTATGCTGCTACCGGACATACCACCGGGACGGTTACGCCTACGCTGGGTTGGAGGGGTGACACGCTTGTTGCTGACGATTTGAAGGGAGAGCACACAACCGACTTTCTTAGATATTTAAGTGTTCGATGGTGGCTTAACTCAAATGTACTGTTCCTATTCTTCGTCTTCTTCTTCTTAGGAATTGTGTTAAAATTCTAGATCTTATACATAATTTTGTTATTTGCGATTTTTGGCCATCATTCTTTGTTTTTATTTGACTTTCCTATGATTCTCTCTCCACGATTGTCTTCCTCGTATAGTAGGGTATGCCTACTTTGAACTGCGTAATAGTATTAAGCAAAGACTGTCAGTATGGAGATGTTTACAGGCACGAAAAACAGTACAGAGGTTGTGTACAAAGAAGAAGAAATCTTCCACACCTTAAGCGACTTGATGACACTATGTAAGATGAAAATCGCTGACCATGAAGATTCATTCACTGGAAAGGGAACCCCTACCGTAACATTAGGAAGCTTAAATGATAGTTACATGCTGAGCATGCCATCGGATGGCAGCTCACTTCCAGAAACCCTTCAGGGTACTTATCACTGAAGAGGTAGAAGCAAGTGACAACAACTTGCTAGCGACAGGGACGAAAACTGGACAGGAAATGCGAAAGCATAAACCTAAGCAGCCTTACACCCATTTTCCAAGGCTTGCGCCTACCGGGAGAGTGGCTTTTAGTCTGCACTGTGCCGAGTTAGAGAACTATTGAAAAAGGAACAACAKGGAGTACAACAATSAAATAGAAAATAGAAGAAACAAAAAAAGAACAGTTGTACATTATTTGATTACAATACTCGATGCCAKCGCAGAACAACTCATTACCTAATTAGACAATTTAATCAGCCAGATCAGCAACGAACTTCGATTGTTTATGGTTTGAATTTCAGTGCAAATTAAGCAACCCGAAGGGTATCCATTACGACGTCCACTCTCGCAATATCCAGTTACCAATAATGAAACGTGTCGTGACGAAAAGTCGTATAACGCTTGCGAGGCCACCAACAACTACAAATTCCCCAGACGGTGTTATCGAGAGAGTTTTCGTACAAGTGCACTCAGAGGGCACTTAAAACAAATTGGGGTTGTTCAATTTTTAMGGTCCAATACGTTAACTGCCGGCTTTCTCTAAAAAAAAAAAACGATTTGTGTAAGGAGCTTTCTGAGAATTACGGACTGTCTTTGTAACTACACAAAGAGAAGTAAGTATAATGTGTTATAAGATTGTTTTTGTGGGTTCTGCTGTCACTGGAACAAGGGACAAACCAGAAGGCCCGGGTTCAAGTCCCATTAGGAGCAGCACATATTTTTTCCAACTTCAAATTGGCTTTGAACTAACAAAAACAGTATTAAAACACACCATTCTAAAGTTATGGAAATCAGTGGGAGTCATAGTTACAACAAGACTCAAATCAGTAAGGTGGCGCTAATCTGTTCAATCGACGAAATTAGTTGTTCGTGTCAATTATTATGACTCTCGTATGGTGCTTTGATGTGTGTTCGAATGATTTTAAAAACAATTTGTTATTGGGAGCTAAATAAGGGTCACTTATCTGTCAATTGATTTGTTATTCTCGGATCATAAACTCACCAAACCCAACGAAAGTGGTGGAAAATCCTTACCTGCAACAAAACAGAAAAGAATTATTAGATAACATTAAGTATCCCAGGCCGACCGATACATTTATGTAACCCACATGTTCCCAAGCCCAAAAAAATAACCACCTAACCCAAATATTTATCCATCCCGATATAACCACACGAAAAAACCATCGCGCACGTCATCGGGTCGATAAGTTTTTTTCTACGTCACCGGTCCGTTCAGGTGAGAAATCGGATTATGTCCACGTGCTGATTTACACCGGTGGCGAGCAKAAATAGCTCGCCTCCGGCTGCCGTCTTCATGAATAAGGAAGGGTTGCAAGCAACGTGAGACGCTCAAAGGACGGCGGGATCCTTTGACGGGAGATTTGTGCGCCAATCCAAAAGGACGCCGTTTGGGGCACGTATGTCGGAACGCTTCATTGAATATGCATCAACGGGGGGTAAACAGGACGCAGTTGTCCGGTGCGGAGGAAAAGTTGAATATTCGATCGAGCTTCGTGCACAAAACAACAMATTTTTGTGATGGAAGGGCTCAGAATTAAATGCGACAACTGGCAATGGGCAACATGAAACATTGATAAAAGGCGACACATTTCATAATTGGCCAATGACGGCTAATTTTGTTTAACACAAATATGACAATTGACACTGACCTTTACAAGAGAGAGCTTTTAATGTAAACATAAAATTCTGACAGCATACAATGTTACGTCATCGTACAACTGACATTTGACACTGATTTGATTAACTAGCGTACAGTAAACGTCTATGTCGTTCCGGCTACGTTTACGCTGTGTTGAAAGGCTGATATGCTTGTTGTTAGTCAGCCCCAAAGAATCTTATGCCAGATGCATAAAAAATTAGGAGAATGACAGGACAGTAATATAGAATACGGCACAATTTAACGTCCGAGCTGAGCCACACCTTAAGGAAGAGAGATTTTGTTGCTTTTTATCTTTTTTGTTCTTGGTTATCTACTCAGGAATACACAACCACAACATCAGCCACCTGTTGGCTGATACAAGGCCGTGCAATATTCACTTGGTATATAGTTTGGTTCATTACTTTTCATACAAGCTGAAGACACACATTAAATAAAGTTCGGATGCGTGCATTCACTACGACGGTCGACACAGAAGTCCTACAATTTTGACATTTGACATTGTAAAAATAGTTTAAGCTCTAAACAACAAGGAGCATTGATAAAATGCGATGTGTTTTAATAGAGCAACCGCGTTTGGAGTGCAAATAATTTTGAAAAAATGAACCACAGTACGTAGTGATTTGAAAACCAATCAAGCATTTTAGTTTAAGCATATTACAGACTCATGACACTAGACTTTGTACGGAGTGCGTTATAGAAATTAATAAGCCTGTTGACAATAATGACAAAACTCTCAAATCACAATTCCACGTTTCCTTTTTGTAATAAAATTCCCAAGCCCGTAGATTGTCAAAAAGGAATAGTCATCCTAAAAATCGTTATTTAATAACCCCTTTACCACTTAAAACAACCCGTGATTGTTCTCAAACGGCATCATTAAAAGACCTCAACGCACGCAAAAGGAATCGAACATTAGCTTTTAGAACGTAAACCATGATCGTTAGTTTGTCGTGGTCCTTGGTAACAAAATCCACCTTCTCGAATGCAAGGCCCGCTGAACAGGTTTGTAAAACACCGTTTTGCCACTGCGACGACAGCTGACTGTTCCAATTAAGCTGGCCCACCTGTTGAATTTTCGATTGTTCGAGAAAGTGAACGAACGACACTGCAGGTAAAAATAGGCTGTGTTCGGGTTTGATAATCGCTCTAAATTCAAGTCTTTTCGGTGCCACCATGTTGGATAATGTCGAAAGGTATGAATATATTAAATCGAGAGAGGTCCCAAGAAGAAGAAAAATTGTAAGTCCAGCTACACGCCAATTAAAATTAAGAAACGAAAATAGTGGACTCCCGCTTTTATAACAAGCCTACTATGCGGAACTAACAGTCGAAACGCAGGATTGGGCAACGGTCTCAAGTTTCAACGTTGCATCATGTCAAGACCACGAAAACGCGCAGCCTTTTCAATTGCGTTCCATTCGCTCAACTGATTTACTGTCGAAAGTGCTGGGCCGTTGACACAATTCGTTCTATCGATTGTGCTGATACAATTAGGCGCAGCAATTGAACGAATGCCTTTTAAATTGCTTCGTACGGCAACACATGTCGGTCTATGATGGAAAAACAGATGGGACCGTGCTGCACACATGCACAATTTTTTTCTGTAGTTCTACGTAAGTTGGTTAATGGAAAACAGCGGTAGCGGGTTCTCGGGAAATGATGATCATAGATGCGCATGCAGGTTTGAAGTCAACGGTATATACAAAAAAAAGAGATGGAGATGAGTGATTAACGTCGGCATCTTAAGCTGCCTTCACCCTTTACAGAAATATTATCTCAAGTATTTCTAAAATCTTTCCATTAGACAAGTTTTAAATTACAAATGGATAAGTATTAAGTGTTGATGAAACCAACATTTTCCCTATAGGTATAATTCTTTTTGAACGTGATCGAAAAGCAAAAGTGACCGAAACTGCCAGGAACGTCTGTGAAGTTTGGGAGCTGTTATGGACATAATTTTCTACTTTCAAATAACGTTGACATACCCGAACATACAGGAAAAAAATATCCTGCACATTCACCAGACATTACAACAGTGAACGCAAAACCAGTTTTATGCCATGCTGATGAGCTGTAAAAACGGCGAAACAGATCTGTCTGTAGTTGGTTGCGGTACAATAGCATAGTATAGCCATGCATTTTAATTTAAATCTAAAATTTCCACCCAAGCGTGATATTTCCTTTTCTAGTTGAATTAATTCCATCAATTTTTGACAAAAGTTGAAAAAAATAGTATTTTCGTTATAGACTACCCTTGTGAAGAAGACAATTCAACGAAAATCGAGAAAAGTTGTTGTCTTAGTTGTGTAAAGGGTTGGTTAATCGTTTGTAAAAGGGGGATATCTCACTCATTGTTACCCCTCTAAAAGGGTGACTTTTTACGACATTTTTTTATGGAACAGATGCATCGAACCACGAATGGAAGCGCCCTTGTCCTTAGAGCGTATTAAAAGAGTTCGATTTTCGAGATTCTATTAATACAAATACACTTAGGGAAATAATGTACTCTTGAGATAAAAAGCTAGAATCTTATCTTTCCATTTGGAAGTATTAATGTGTTCATTTTCCTCTAAAGTCAAACCACTGGTTAAATCGATGTTTTTTCCAACAAACACGATTAGTCTGTACATATTAATTCAGTTCACACATTGAAAACATCCTGATCATGTTACACCAAGAAAGTAAGTCTGATAATAAGAGATATTTTAACAGATGTACAAGCTGCATTTAATAGAGATCAGAATATATTTTTATGATCAATTAACCCAGGCTGCATTATCTCGTAACGAGTTATGCAAAGTGCAGTTATGTAGAAGAATGTAAAATATTTACTTATGATGTATCGCATAGAGATTTAATGTTTTAGTAAAGATTTCTAATACAGTTCCTCTTTTTAATCACGCATAATTAGTATGTTATAGGGAAATTATTTTTGGGTACTGTAAAAAGAACTCCTTCACAGGCAGCAATTCATTTACTTGTTAATCATTACGGTTTCTTTAAAACTTAAACGATTCTTCTAGTATACAAAAGACCCAAGAAATAGGATATTCCAGATAACACACAACTACATATAACGGTTTAGTTGAAATAACATAAAAATAGCGTACAACATAAAACCAATTGTTTGTAGTAGTCGCAGTTCTAGTTTTACGTAAATAGCATCAGCTGGTGAACTAGTTCATCATAAAAAGGAACTGTTTCATAAATGGTTATAGCAGATCGACCACAGCTTTCACTACCAGAATTAGTAAGGTATTTTACGACGAACCAATCACTGCAAGGATGATTGTTGACTTTGTACGTTTAAGCAAGAGAATAACGTGAACTTTGTCAAACGACACTTCACGTTAGTATACTATAATCTAGCAAGCAACCTGTGATGATCTGATTCCAACGATCAAATCTGGATCAGACCAGACGCCAGACGTCTGTTCAGGTATCGGCAAACCTGCACAGATGTTAAACTAGTTCATGTAACTCCGTTGGACAGTATGTCACAGCGGTGCATGAGACTTGAGGGCACTGGAGTATGAAACGGTCAGCACACATTATGCAACTCATCAATTACATCGTTCACGTTCGCGTTTTCCGCTATACTCGATGTCGGCAAGATGCCGACGAGTTCGAAGAAGATGGTAACTTGTTTTGGAGGTGACTTTACCGAGTTACCGGTGCGCGCTGTTGGAAATGCAAGAATCTCGGTTTTAGTTTTTTAATTTTGCTCCAAGACTCGAAAATACATCAGAAAGAGAGGTTATATAGATCAAATAGACGTGACAAAACCTAAGCCCTAGACTATTGGCTATTCGTAACCGCCATATTTGACCCATTTTCCACCTCGTATACCTAGTACTTTTCATAAATTAAAAACATTTTTGCATGGCACGTGAATGAACTTTATTATTTTATAATAAATGTGTATTTTTATGCCAACGAAATCATTTTGAAGAGTCCCAGTTTGAACATTTCCAACATTATTAATCGATTAATCAATCCAATTTGATGGAAGCCATTGTATACGGCAAGCCTTTTGCTTAAAGAAAGCAATCTTAACAGCACACACCACATTCTCAGGAGGAAAAACTTGAATGGATGACCATGTACAAGGGCATCATCTATTACCATATTGTGAGCATGATACCTGTAGAGCAGTCGGTGGGTTAATCTAAAGAACTGTTACAAATTCCAGTAGGGTAGTGAAGAGAAACTCATCTATCTAATAGTAAATGATAATCTGGACGGGACCCAGCATTGATCCTTGAGGTGCACCAATCAAGATAGTTCTTCCACACAAAAGGCGGTAAGCCATTGCTGCAAGTCCTTGTACTTTGACGATCCTTTGAAGAAATCGAGATAAATTACATCAATTGAACTCCCTAGTACAAGTGCAACGTCCAGTCACTGAGGAAGGATAGCATGTTGGTTGTAACCAACTTGGGAATTGGGAATGAATCCAAGCTGAACAGTTTATCAAGAGGAAAGCCATCAGTTTTGATGCATTAACTTTCTCCATTACTTTCAACACGAAACGTACGAGACTAATGGAACGATGGTTACTAGAAAACTGTTTTTATAAAACTAATTCTTCATTTCTACATAAAATAAGTTGGTACATTACTGTCTTTGGAATACATTTTTTGAGCGAATCTGAATACTCGGGAAGCGATTTATACAAAAAAAAAACAATTAGGCTCAACGCTCATTGGGTATAATCGGCCAACGTCGTAGTTCGTAAATTTGCGACTATGCGTTTAAAAGGTCTGTAAACGTTTGCCACAAAAAGATATCGACCACTTAAATCGACCCATGCCTAACCGAGTTTAAGAGTGACAAGAAATTAATCGGCGGCAGATTTTCTTCTCGTCATTTGGTCAGAGGTAAAATCCATCGAGGGATGAAAGGCCGTAGGCCATGGTTTTTATCGGAAACGTAATTGACATGTTGTTTTCCGGGCTGGTTCCCATGTTGGTTATTAGACCTTAACGTTTCGACACTCATGTCGGTGTCTTCCTCAGAAGTAGTAGTAGTAGTTTCAGAGCTACTTCTGAGGAAGACACCGACATGAGTGACGAAACGTCAAGGTCTAATAACCAACATGGGAACCAGCCCGGCAACCAACATGTCATCGACAACAACCACGGAAGCCTTCAAACCAAAATTCGGAAACGTAATTCATCGTGGAATGAAAGGCCACAGGCCATGGTCTGGTGGAGTGCGGTTGCTGAGGGCCCGCTTCCTTTCCTTTCTTTTGGAGAGCTTTTATGGAAGTAGAGAGTGAGGTTGTGATGACATCGACCACTTAAATCGACCTATGCCTAACCGAGTTACAGAAGGATATAACAATCTCAGCGGAATTGGTTTTGCTTTGTAGTGAAGAGAAGATAAAACTAAAAGCAGAGCAAGCCCAGAACAAAATTCCTCCACGATTTAATCGCGGAAAATATGTTTCCTCTGCGTTGTACAAATCCGTCTCTACACACCTCAAAAGTTAATCTCATAAAACACAGACACAAGGCCTGCGCTCAAGCCGACATAAGCGACAGCCGAGGTCAAGAAGCTTACCAGTGTTACCTTTCAAAAATGCTAATGTGCCAGTTGGACCATTTTGCAAACAACGCAACTTAAATATTAACAGCTGTTGCGTTAGGTGGATAGCGAAACAGTGTAACGTCACGTGCTATGAAAACGATGTGGAAGCAGTTTTGTTGAAAATTGCGTACGAGTGTTTTTGTCGCAATAGAACTGATGGTTTATGAATATTATAACGCTGGTTTAGCTACATTGTACAACATCCCCGTAGGCTTTTTTAATAAGAACATCACTGGATTTTGGTAGAAATCCTTGCACTCTTTAGTTAACTAGAAAATTATCTTTCAATATCAGATAGGTTTAAAAATCACCAAGAGAACGTAAGGAGATATAGCCAAGTATGGTCACACTTTAATGACGTTAATCTCATGGCAGAATTGCATGTCGAATATGAAACCTTGGTTATTTAATTAAAGCCATAACGAGATTAACAGCGCATTCCGCTAATTACATAAATCTTCCTTGGAACGCGGCACATAAATCCATAGCAATGCATCTAGCGCAGTGATATGGATTGAAGAACGGTATTATTTCATTCAGTTCTGCATGGTGTGTGAAATCTGAGAAATTACTGCATTACAACAATGCGCTGTGAATAGAAAAGGACCATTTGGGAGGTTAAAGTCACTGGCTTTAAAAAATCTAGTTGGTTTGCACTGACAGAGTGAATACCCAAAGAGCAGCCCACAGCCACTCATGTATCGGATGGACTATTTCATCATTACTTTAAATTTTTCCCACTTGATGACTCTTTAAGTTGAGCAAAGACATGATAATTATCCAAAGCAATTGCTTTGGACGAGGTCAGAAGTCAGGGAAATAGAGAGGATGTGATAGATACTCAAACTTCAAATCTTGGTCGCTATTAATATGTATGCACTGAAAGCATGTTAGAACACAGTGACAGTTAATAAATAATAACAAAATATAAACATGTTTTTGACGTTGGATCACAGCCACCTAAGTTTTTTTTTAATGACGCTATAGTTATGCACCGGGAAAATTTTAGAAATCATCTCATTAAATTATACATTTGGCCAAGAAAAACTTATAATTCAAGGTGGGGTTATGCTCCATAGTTTACTTTCCAAATCGATGAAGTCTTTGTTTCCTCAGTTTATAAACCATAATAATCTTTACCAACGCATTGAATCGCACCATCCACAAATTCGTGACGTCTCCGACCTGAGCTCAAACTTTTCGTAGTCCCCGAGCACGAAATCGATTTCAATATTGCAGGTTAGGCGAACTTATTTGTTGGTTGGCAAACTTTGGTCCCACCGACGGAATTTCACGTTTCCTCTGTACGTCGGATGGAATCTTTATTGAATGCGACCGTCCGCGTGGAAGGAACTATTCGAGCGGATTTTTAATATAGCACGGGGCATGTTTTGAAGTCGACCTGTGCAGCAAAGAGGATTACGCGGAGAGGATCGGTCCTAGACGCTGTCGTGGACAAGCGGATTACGAAACGTCTTTTCTAATTTAAATTCTGGATGTTAAGGAGAGGATCTATTTACGGAGATGATTGCTTCTGGAAATCAAACTATAATGAAAAAACCCTAACCATAATGATTTAGAGAGCATAAATACGTATTTCGGTAGCTAAGCTGTCATCTCCAGTAGAGCAAAGGACATCTTGAATGTCTGGGCGAATTAACCGGGGGATATTTTCCTCACCAGGTCTTCGGCGGAAGTGGACTCAGGTCAATAATAGTAGACTGTTTTACAGGTAAAGAAAACCCACTTTTCTTACGCGTGTATATCACGAAATTTACGGTAATTTTAAAAATAAGTTGTTTTTTCCTGTTCTCAAAGTAATCTGCGTCAAGTTTGTGTAGACTTGTCGACATAGAAACATAACATCATAATAGTAAATAAATAATTTGTGATGAAGCTTTCCTGCAAACTGCAAAATGAATCAATCAAGTGAAATTAAAGACGAAATTTTGTAATTAGCATCAGAAGCAGAGTCAAGCTTGCTACCTACAAAGTCTAAAGCAAAGAACGAGAAAGTTTACCAACAGTTTTGTCTTTGGAGAAATGAAAAAGATGTGCAAAGAGCCAATGAAAACGTTCAAATTCAACATCGGCAATATCCGAAACATTAAGTGGAGGAATGAACTCCAATTTATCAGTTTCTGAGTCACTTTACACATCTAATATAGTGTTTAATAATTTAAGCAATCGTACACTCAACATTTATGCTAATAAATGAATGAAAAAAGTATTGCTAACAAGAAAAGTCCCGCTTTTCTTAACTATTTTGTGTTAAACAATATTGTCCATTTCTATCAAATACACGACCTTCGAATAAGTGAATCCCTTATGTAAATAGCTCAAACACGAATTTTGGAATCGAGCCTAAATCTGAATTCATTATAGTATCTTTTTTCCTTCATTTGACAGGTATACAAAGACTAACGAAATTATATCTCGTAAATGCCTTGCAATTAACCATGAAACGTTTATTGTTTGATTCCATCCAATGAACCAGGAAAAACAAATATTGCCCGGACTCCTACAAAAACTTCTTCCAAGTGTCATAAATTTCCCGCTGCCCGGACGAAAACAAATTTATAAAGGCCTCCAGATTAAATCTAACATTCCGGTGATAAAGGAAACGTTCAGGAATAGATAGCAAATCGACCGTTTGGAAATCTAATCCTGTAGGACAGTCAGACGTCAAAATAAGATCGTGTAGATCGGAAAATGTATTTATTGGTATGTTTGTGGCATAGGGCTACCACTTGCAAAGAAAACAAATGCAGTCAAAAACAGAATAATCTTGACTCATTAGTCTAATGTGTGTTTTTTAACCATTTTCAAAATATCTTACATATTACGCTCAAATCTCAATAATTGAAGAAAATATCAATGATTTAAAAATTTTAATTATGTATTTTATTGATGAAATTAAGAAAAAAATATTTAGCACATAAGTTAATTATGGCAATTGTTCAAAATGTCCACCCTCGGCCTATATGGACTTTCTCACCCTATCTGCAACTAAAAACCTTGCTATTTGAATAGTATTGTGGTCAGCCCGTAGTGAGGTAGCTGATTCCACAATTTTATGAATCAATTCATCTTTCGTTTAGGATATCTCAGCATATACTTAACTTGTCATGCGCCCCCAAAGAAAAAAGTCAAGAGGAGTTAGGTCGGGTGGCCTTGGTGGGCAAGAAGCCGAACCTCCTCTTACAATCAACTTATTAGTAAACGTATTATTTAAATATCTTCTGACATTTCTACCAAAATGAGGATGAGTACCATCTAACTGAATCCCCTCAACGGAAGTAATTCCATCTCTGGTGATAGTGCAAACTACAGAAGTCTGACAAGAGCACGAGAGACCTCTACAGCCAGATACGTAACAGAGATATACTTACAACTAAGTGAGTTTTACAAAAAGCTAGAATATAACACACGAAAAGTCAAAATATTAAAAAATCTAGCATTTATGTCGAAATTTGTCAAACTACTAGAAGCGATTTTGTTTTCAAAGGTGTTGCGTTAGAAATATCTTTTAATCTCCTCTTTTCTTATAAAATACGACCATGAAACTGTATTTAGAGCTCATCCCTTCAACACCAGTTTTAAAATTTATCGTATTGTTGTTCTTGACTATCTTCTAACGTTTGGGTACTGCTGAGCAAGTAGTTTTTGGTTTGAAACCCTAACATAGAGTGGTCTGCCAGTGTTCCCCACATATACACCCTCCTACAACAAAGGCAACGAATTTCATACACAACAAAAGGTTGTTTGAAGATATGGATACAGTCTTTCATTTTGTATATTGTTTTCTCGCCCTAAAAGATGGATAAACAACCGTTTTGTCTCTTCCATCTCCATCTTCAATATTGCAGCCACGTTTCTACTAAGGCCCTCAAGAGCAAATGTATTTTATACTATTGAGTTGGGATTGGTGTTGTGTACTACCAAATATCCATTCATTTCTAGTGTAGCAACGCCTCGCCTGTTGTTTGAAGTTGTTCTAAATAACAAATGGGACAGTAGTTTCTTTGTATAAGCATTTTCTACCACGATCTCATGGAGATTCCTCAAATTGTTATTTCTTAAAGTGATTCTGTTTTTTTTTGTCCAAGAACCAAGTTGATTTTGTAGACCTGTGATAGTACGAATTAAAATTTAAACATCTTCCCGACGGCGACGACATGGATTTCATGTACTTGGCACCTTAAAAGAGTACTCTTTTTGAAGGCTGCCAACCCCTTAATTATCAATTATTATTGAATGCGCTATGTTTTCATAACCACTTTTGTTTCCTCACACAGGGATGCAGAAGTAAAATTTTAAATCCATTAAAGTAAAAATTGACCTGTTTCAAACGTGAATAAAAAATGAGATATTAGGGGGACTCAAATTGTCAGTTGGGACACCCTTACACAGTTCTGAAGGTTCATATGAATGGTTTTCTAAGCATTTTTAGCAAGGACGAACCTGTAAAGTCGATGTTCCCTTAGGAATCGTGTCGCTCCTGCTCCCGGTCACTTCCTTCCACCTCAACACCCCCATGACCGCCTGCCTAACCCACCCCCTTGGTAAAGTGTTCCTTTCTCCTTCCGCCAAAGTACGCATAGGGTCGCCAATTCGTGGCGATGAGATCCCAAAAGAAAGACCGTCACATCAAGTCTTCATTGACACACAAAAATCACCACACTTCCTTATCGCGTATCGCGAAAAAACGGGCACACCTTCTGAAGAAACTCCTCAAACCACAAAACCTGGGTTGGTCCAGCACTGAAAGTCGTTTGTTTACCACACATAACACGAGACCGTAGCCAAGGGTTACGCGCACGGAAAGTAAGGACGACGGGTTCGACTGCCACCTCGGTACAAGTCTGACTAACCGCCGGTTTCGAGCGGTAAGTTTCGTAAACGTGCGGAAGGATGTGGAGAGCGACTATGCAGAGCTGTGTTGCTAGATTGGGTCGATTTTACCGAAACGAGGGATTTTTGTGACCGACGAGAAACTATTGATGTATTATTTTAATCAAAATAGATGAAATCATTGACTTCAGCTGAGTCAAGTGAAGAGACCTGGCTATATTAAAGCTTTCCGTAATTTTGAGTTGGTTTTTGGAGATGGAGTGGTTACCTACTATAGAACGGCATCCAGCTATGATCAGTTAAGTAGGAAATTAGAGTTCATTTGAAATTTACAGAAGGCCGAAAAAGCTTTCGATCGACAGTTAGTTATCTTTCTGAACTACAAAACTCCACACATATTAAGTCTTAATGAATCATGAATATTATACAGAGTGAATTTTTTGTTGTTTTATTCCCTTTAAGGTTTCCTGAAAGGACGCGTGTCCAGATCCTTAAAGAGCAGATCAAACTACGTATGTATACCAAGCTTCATTGACCTACGGCATTCCGTTTAGAACTGCTGATGATTTCAGTTTCGGCGTCGAAACGCCAAGATCCAAAAGTGGGCGTTAGTTGGTAATACAGCGTTTTTGGACGAAAAAACCTATTGTAGGGTGTTTTGAGATAAAAAAGCCGATTATGCCGTCCGATTTGAGATTCGAAGACTACTGTACACGCCAGGGGCGTATTTTACGAAGATCGCGTTCTTTGAGTGCGAAAAAAAATTCGTAAAAGAATAACGCGTCGAGATATTTCGATGGGGTCTTCAGCAATCGATAGAGCGATTCAAATTCCATAACTGTGTGGAATTTCAAGAACAGGATGACATAGGTTCCGAGTTTACGTCAAAAATGGCGCTCCGGAGCACTGCGGACCTATTTCCGGGTACTGATCCGGTCGTATTTCCTAAACCGGAAGTCTGAAACCCCTAGTGTTATATATTTTCTGAATCAGCACGTCGTGATCTGTCTCCCTGAATTATTTCAGATTTTTTGGAGATTTTGCAAAAATCGTCATTTTTTCCTACAAAAAGTATGACATTTTTGTCGATTTTCGCAGTCTCAAAAAAATCTAAAAAAATTGGGTGAATAGATTTCGAGGTGCTGCTTCAGAAAATATGTGATACTAGAGGTCTCAGACTTCCGGTTTAGCGAATAGGAGCTATTTAACACCTCTAGTGTTACATATTTTGTGAATTAGCACGTCGAGATCTATATCCCTGAATTATCTCAGAAATTCTGGAGATGTAGCAAAAATCGTCATTTTTTCCGACCAAATGTATGCAATTTTTGTCTCAAAAAAAATCTGAAAAAAATCAGGGAGATAGATCTCGAAATGCTGATTCAGAAAATATACAACAATAGGTGGTCTCAGACTTCCGGTTTAGGAAATAGGAGCGATTTAATAATGCGCTAGACATATGGATAACTAAATCCGGTCGTATTTCCCAAAGCGGAAGTCTGGGACCCTTAGTGTTATATATGACCGAGAGAATCCAAATTTTAATGATAGCAGGTTATGATGATAGATGCTGCTTTACAACACAATGAACCTTCAAAAGCGCCAACGAGATGGCAACAGCGCCTACAATGTATTATTTCCGATTGGACGTCACGTTCCATTCATCCTCCAGGGGAAAAGGATTACTTAGGGATTCTGGTCTTTGGAACCCTTACAGTAAAAATGGAATTTTAAACTCGAGAAGTATGATTCACCCTTTTCGGTTTTGTTACGCTAAATGCGTAAGCGAAACGCGGTATACCTTGTCGAATGCTAAGAGGCACGTCTATTGAGGATTACAGCTTTTGTACTGTGAAATTAACGAGATTTTATTTATTTTCGTCGAAGACACCCGAAAGTATATTCTCTCCTGTTTTAATATTAAGTATCGAGAGAAATTCTTCCATCTCGCGTAACAGATACCACTTCCTTTTCGGCCTATAAATTTGTGGTCAACCACCAGCTTCCTCTATCGATGTTACGCAAGGTATAACTTTCTTCAAAATGCTTTGGAAGCCGTAACACACTAAGCAAAGACATAGTAAAACTTTATATAATTGGGACATTCCAATTTCTTTATTATTCTGTACTTCCGGCGATCGAAACCATTTTGTAACATATACGTGATGCTGAAAATATCTAATGCTCACTAAACTGTTAATTTTTTCGATGGTATATATACAGAGCTTATTGAAAGTAGATGAGATTATAAAGCGTTTTAGATTAAACTTTGATGACTATGAGTTAATTATAAAGCATTTGTTCTGCTTTATAGGAGTTACTATATTAAGATATTTTTCTATATCTGACACCCCCCTAAAAATCAAATCAAACAACTGTTGTAAATATATACTGATATTAAGGGTACAATTTTTTATAAGTTATGTAATATGGTACGTTCATTAAAGTATCTTTGTTCCTTTGGATAGAGATGCTTTCAAAAAAAAAACTCAAAAATGTCAAGAATGTTGTAGTTCATAATGGGTACTCTAATAAAACAGTAGAAAATTGACTTAGGAAGAWACAGCACAAAAAAACAGATTGTAGATGCAACCACTTTATCTTTAGCAACTACTGTTCACAGTATCAAAATTTCCTTTGAATTTGGGCTTAACAAAAGATTAGAACGTATCCTAAAACCTTCTCGTTTAAAACTACTTTTTACTGTCAACAACAGCATCAAACATCTTTTAGGAAATCCAAAGGGTATTTAGAAAACCCAAAAATGTAGGTGATTGCTTCAACTATAATGAAATTAAGGAAATAGATCTATTACTTATGGTATATATGATAAAAGAGAAGTGCTCAACTTAGAAGGAATTAAACAAGCATTCAGCATACGTGAATTTGAATTTAAATAATATAGTATTTCGAAATTAATTAAATTCCTTAAGAATCAAGAAGAAACCAAAGTGCAGACCAAGCACTGGTAGGTTCTAGACGTCTTGTTCAATGATACTGATGAACTCATTTTCTTCAGATGTCACTGGTATTGGCATATGCATGCTTTCATAACGCAAAATAAACACACATTCTCATGTGCTACAATTAACACAGACATATCAATTGACAACAAACCAGGAAGTTCAAATCACACAAATTAACAAGTCAGATTTCTTGCTCCCGTAGCAGATTCCGCTTACTAACGACCTGATAGCCCGATAAAACCCCCGATACACAATCCAATAAAAATCAAAATACCCATCCAAAGATCCTATCACATTTCGTAACCGAAAACCAGTAAGCTTCGAAAGCTATGCACCCATACGTGGGCGCATGCAAGTCCACTGACCCTGTCGACGTGAAAAAGCATCTGCGGCAGCAGAGATTAGCAAAGCAAACGTACACAATTCAACAACGGTCGGATCGTAGAGTTAACAGTTAATTTAGACGAACGAGCTTACCGATATCAAAAGCTCGGGCTTCGCTACTCTTTTTTTGCTTTTCGTCGTTAATGGACAGCTGAATGCCGTTTCGGCTTCTGCTAATCGTCTGGCTGCAGGCCAACGCGAAAAAAAGATAGTGCGCGATGTGTTTGCGAGCTCGATGCTGAAAAAGTTGGACGTTTATTGAAAAAGTGATCGTTAATTGCCTACTACAACCTGCGTTTCAGAACATTAATTAGTGGCAAAACAATCAAATCTAACCTAATTGCTGTGCTAGTAGTTAATAGCATATTGAAATAAAAGTAGAGTTAGGCAAGTCAAGTTTTGCTTTTTACGCTTTCCGGCTGTTATAACACTGAAAAAATTCAAAACACTATTAAGAACACTACTGCACTCACTAGCACTTAAAACACCTAGTTCGCTTTTGTTCACGTTTAAAATCACACCTCAGCGTGACTTCTTAAACTGTAGCACCTCAACAATATATGAAAACAAAAGTTGGTAGTATAATTCATTTTCTTAAAAAAAATAAAACCTCCAAAATCTGGACCCCATTGGGAAAATGCACAAGAAGGAGCTGGCCCTTCTCACGAGTCTCAAGAGGTAGACAAAGCAAGTGGGAACGAAGAACTACCGTAAAAGAAAAAAAAACGTCATTTGCATCCAGACGTTCAAGAAATAGTAATGAATTTGTATCAAGGTTCGATCAAGATGAGAAGTTACAAGTGATTTAACAAAAGTACCTTATACATCCATCCAAAAGATTATAAAAAAGATAGTTACGAGAAAAAAAGGTGGACAAAGAAAGTTCACGAAATTCAGTGAAAGTTTGGGTACAGAAATAAAGAAAGTTATATACGATACGTATAAGGAAAATATGGTGCCTACGGTAGCATCAATGAAACAAAAAAAAAACTAGCGCTGATTTAAGATGATATATTTATTTTTGTAAAGAACTTTCGTCTGAGATCCTTTGTGCTCTAACAAATAACGTCCGTATACGACTATTCTTTTGAGAGGTAGGGTGGTGAGATGTGGCATGCAAATATATGTCTGTGTGTGTTGGTTTTCTGTAAACCTTGTGTCCTAACTGTCCAGTGTTTATTCTGTAAATTTGGACATCCAAGAAAGGTAAACTACCATTCCTTTTAAATCCAAGTATATTTTATGTCAGGATTTTGACTGTTCAAATGATTTAGAAACCTACCCAACTCTTCTATACCGTGGGCAAATAACAAAAGTGTCATCTCCGTACCTATACCAACATTTTGGCTTAAACTGAAAACTGTTTATCGCTACCTGTTCAAAATTTTCCATAAACAAATTGGCTACTACAGGACTTAGAGGTGAACCCATTGCACAACCTGCTTTTTGTTCATAAAAATTATCGTTCCATAAGAAATAAGTAGATTTTAAACAATGTTCAGATAATCTGGCTATCGTATCACCATGGGATCGCTATTAAGCTTGGTTTTGATAATATCACCTTCTGAAATACTTAAACCTTTTATAATATCAATAAAGTCTGAAGAATTTTTGATGAAACTACTAATAACTTTTTATGCGAGAAAATATTATCTTATTTTTGATAGTGATTTAGAATAAGTATAAAATTATTCTTCATGCGTGAACATTTTAATGTGCGAGTCCGGTTCTGAAGCGATGCTTGTTCATCGTATTTGGGGATGATTTATGAGCTCTGTTTCGGTATCTGCTAAAGGAGCCTCTAGTGGTAAGTAATCTCTCATTACTGGAGTTAAAATGTTCTCCTGGGGCCATATAACGCATATTCAAATTTGAAATTGCGCAATTCCCGCCACCGCCACGACCAATCAAGTCTGCCACTCCCGTACACGAAGGAAACCTAGCAAACCCCGGTCAATTTTAATAAACGTGCTCGTTCATAAGCAAACGAGGTGACCTGTTTCCGTCCGTTAACGCAAAATAATTACAGCAGCTCATAAAATCGAGATGATCGACTGTGTGAATGTGCGGCAGTTGGCGTACTGTTCTGATGGCGTGGCCCCGATAGAGGAAATTCACCTGGCCTTAATGGCGTATTAAATTTTCGAAAACACACACACGTGCGACTGGACGCTGTGCATCTGTTCCAGGCACATGCCGCATTTCCGATACGTCGCACCTGCCCTGTCTGTTTCAGGTGGCTGAAATAGAAACGGGGCAGAGAATGAAACCCCCGAAAAATTCAAACCAGGTGCACAACAGATACAACAACGAAATGTGACGTGGGGAACAAAAATTTTACAGGTCCCCACGATGGGAATTCAATAACGATATGCTAACACGTTAAGGATTTTTACGGCCACTAATTGACGACTCTTAAAAATCAGTCTCCTTTTGTGGCATGAGGCCAAACAACAATTAAAACGGAGACCAGATGGCGCTAAGGTCAACGAACTCCAAACCAAACGAAATTTATTACGTGCAAAATTCCTACACCTGTACAGAACAAACAGGTGACGAAACTCTCAATTATTCCGGTTAGCTCTTTCAACATTATATAAAATCATCGCTAATAAATACTTTGGATGTAGGCGAGAAGGCAAATAAAATGGGAGTGAGAATCGTGCGTAAAAGTTTTGTGGCCAATTTCGCTTTTACGGCGTAGTAAAAGTAATTGTTTTTTATTGTCTTAGGCCTCTTTGGACAGCAAGGCTAAAGAATTAGATACACAGATGGAGAACGTAGAATTTCTGTATATTTGGGTCAATCATTACGAATAGCAATAATAGAAGGCACAGTTTTCACTTGTCAGTACTGAAAGATGGCCAAAAGCACATGACACATAAGTGATTTAAGTCTTTAATCACAATGTTTATCAATGTTCAAGAAGAGCGTGAAAGAAATCTTGCAATGAGATGTCAATAAGCAAAAATTATAAACTGTTGAACGAACCCACATAAAACAATGTTGAGAGGACAAAAAAGTTTTATGAATACTGGATTCAAGAATACTGGTAAAGTATACAATTCTAACACCTCAATTTCAGGCTCATAGATGCAAATATTCCAACAGCGTTGAAATCTCGGTCGCTTTGAGTTAGATGACATAGGTTTTGTTGGAAACAAAGTACACGTTTCGCATGCTCTTCTAAGAGGCATCTCATCAGGAATATGACAGCTAAAAAAACTCCTAAAGGTGCAGATTTATTAGAAAATTAGACGGCAATGCCATCTGTCAGCATTACACTGACATGATAAAAAAGCCACCTAGTTGCCATGATGGGAACTACTTCCAAAAGGAAGTGACCTGTATTCTGTCAAGTTGGCATGTACCTGCATACTTCTTACAAGCGTGCAAGAACCGACATACACTAAAATGCATGTCTATGCTATGCTGTCTGCATCGTTACCAACTATAGACATCTGTTTCGCTGTTATTACAGCTCGTCAGTGTATTTTAGGTCTAGTGCAGACAGCATGGAATATAACTGGTTTTGCCTATATACTAGCGGCTCGGTGTGATGTTAGTAGAAAATGTTGTAGATTTATGTTGCTAAAGGAGATTCTCAATTACATCACTTTCAAAATCACGTTGTATAAATCATCAAACATTAACAACACTGTATTAACTTAGATACTCGTAAATGGGAAACCAAAAACTATTTAGTGTTCCACCAAATGATAATATTTTGTCCCTAAAGACAAGACTTAGTACTTCCGCCAACGCGATACTAACCTTTGCTATAGTTTATTGATCAAAACACAGACTTTCACGAACACTATTTTCGAAAATTCGTGAGATTCATGTACTGACCTACAAAATAGCACAATAACTGATGAGAAAGCAAATTCGGCTAATTCGATTTTGTCGTGTATATATCTGACGTACGCATTAGATATGATTAGTGACGTCATATAGCGCGCGAAATTTGAACGCGACCACGCAACACGCTCTCGAATTGACATATTTCCCTTCGCAAAACTGAAGATATCCCCAAATCCTCTCGATGTTTCCCGAAATATTTCGTTCGCAGTCCCTAAAAGCCTTCCCGCATGTTCTCCGCGAGATTACTGTGGATACAAGGCGGCCAACTGTTCGTTCCCATGCGTGTGCACTTAGGCCACACGGTGCCCAACCGGAAAGCCAAAACGGATGTGATCGTCTCGCTCAGATGGCTCCTGAATTGCCGTTCGTAGCTTTGTGCAACGCGAGACAATGAAATGCTCGCCGGTTCCCCCCGTCTTTTACGGTCGCATACCATTTCATGCGACGCCTACATATAAATAATTTCAAGGTGGGCTGCGTTCCCATATATACCTGAGTTGGCCGCATGGGAAGTTCGCGTTTTGCTGCTGGTAATAATGATACGTCTGTAAAAGCGAAGTCTCGTATGTAACCATCGATAGGAAGCCTGAAACTTGGACTACTTTTGGCGGTATTTCGTGGAGATCGTAGATCCCACTTCTGAAAATCTGCGCATTACAAATTTTAACACGAGCGGTTTGGGAATCGACTTAAATAACGTATTAATGATGTTATCTACCAGATCTTTGGTGTTTTGAGAATCGCGACTATCCAGCCAATGTTCACGACTGTGGTGTTGAATAAGAAATACTACAAAGATGGGCCGATTATCTTGAAACACATCAAATTCAATATGATGTGGAACGGCATGTGCACACCAATTTTTCAGCGAGATTTTCAGCAACATACTTCAAAATAATAACGGCCCTAGGAAAGACCCTTGCGAAATTCCTGACCTTAGACTAGTACGTCAAGAGATAGATCAGATATAAACAGTATATCATGATTCAAGGTACATAGAGACAAAATTACTTTTAAGAAATCAAGTAATATACGTCCTAATGAAGAAGAATCGCATGTTTTGATCAGAAACTATACTGACTGGTGGTTATTAACGTAGCAAAGAAAAAATGCTGGCAATCTCATACACCTTCGATACAGCAGGCAAAATGCTAACAGGCATCGATACAGTAAAATTCTAAGCACTTCTTTGAATATCCTTTGTTGATTTGAACACATCTGTTCTACAACTTTTGATTCAAATTTAGAACGAACCATATAAGGTCCACTTCCACGCCTGTTAAAACTTTAGACTCTTTTTTACCTTGTGATGTCTTTGTACTTAAAACTAAACTTTCTTTTCTCGTATCGCACGTATGTACTAACTCATCACAAATAACCACCGACGGATCTGTTTCGCTTTTAATAAAGCTCATCAGTGCTGCATGATGTGGAACTGATTTCCCTATGTACCAAAAAAGATACATTGTAAGTAAAGATTAACATGGTAAAGCCATCCATCAGCAAAAACTGGGATGACCTATGAATGTACAAAAATGAACATATACCATTGATAGAACACTTAATTAGTTCATATAGATAAACAGAAGGTGGGTAGTGTTCTTTGATTTAGATTTAAACAATATATGAAAAACGCCTTAGCAGAGTAATTGAGAATTGGGTATTTCGGCAACTATGGTGCCATCTTCAGCAGGTTAAATCTAGTCAAATATTTCAAGAAATCGCTTGCTCTATTTCTACTGAAGATGGTAGCTTAGTTGCCGAAATCGTATTCAGATTTTCTAATTTAATTTAAATAAAACTCCTACATATCACTGTACGATTCTCGAAACGATGAGCTTTTTAGCAAGTCTATATTTAATTCGATCATCAGATAAATAGCCTCGAATATTTCTCGCGTTATTCAAGGAAAGATTCCTGTTAGGTTAACGCCTAATATCTGAAAGATTATTTTTATGTTCCGATATCAGGAAAAGTAAAAACAACACCAAATGTTGCCGACACAATCAATCCAGAAATACGTCAGTAACAAACAAACAAACCAGTAAATATTGAACGTAGCTTTCGACAAGTCGGGGGAGATATTATTGTCGAAATTATATATAGAAGAACGAAACCGACAAGACAGCGAACATCTGATGTTATTGGACCGCGTTGATGCCGCAGGAATTTCCACACATAAAACAGTGCGTACATTACCGAAAATCGATACCCAGAACGATGATGGATTCCACAGTTAACCAGGAAGGAAAGTACAGGTGTGCGATCGTTTTTCATCCTTCGCAACCCTCACGATCTCACGCTCATTTTTCACGTTGATTCCGCGCTCCACGTAAGTTTAATTTTGGAAGCTTCCACTTAACGGGCTCGTATGGCGAAAGGTTTTCTATGTATATAACTCGAAAATGTAAGAGGGTTGGAAAGGATTCGTCAAGGCGGTAGGTATGTAAAAAAATGGGCGTCAAACGCTAGAATAGCCGGTCCATAAACGGAATCACATATCGGAATTTTTTTGGGGATAAAGCAGTTTTAGAATTTAAAAAAATGAGGATTTATCACTTACACAAAGTATATCAAAAAGTGCCAGTAAATTTGGTGCAATTCTACTTGCACAGACAACCACATGAATCAAATCGTAACTATTGAAATATGGTAGGTAAGTAAAATGGTACCAATACAAAGCCCCTTTTTTTTGCTCTTCTGCAAGACACCAGGGGCCAATGCTGATGATATATAACCGTCTTTTATATTCATTGCCTCGACATCGACATGATGGATGCCACATTTAATCAAGCAAACGCCTGAGACAGATGGCAGCAGGTGCAAAATCATTTTTCATCCCTCCCACTGTACGATAACTTCCCCATTTCTGAAACACGTACGTTCGAACACTTCTAATTTTGTACCCTCTTTTTTCCAGCGGGTTTACTTAGTATACGTCTGGAATACTGCTTTACAGAAATAGCAGAAAAAAACTCGCCCGGCTGTAAATTTCGTACCCGGAACGTTTAGTGGGTTTCGTTTTATTTATTGCGAAGTGCATTCCAGCGGGTGAAGTATCGAGGTCTCTAGCAAGTGAGGATATTTTTGTACGCCGGGCGCATTACTCGGATATTGGACCACGAATGCAGAATGTTACATCGAAAATAAACGAAAACTGTTCAGAAACTTTCACGAAAATGTGGTGGCCTACGAATTAAAAATTAATAGAATAGTGTTGATATCAAGCTGAATTTACTTACTATTGTAGTTGGATCTAGGCTTACCTGCAAAAAAAGAAAATATTCATTAAATACACATATCCAGGCAAGTAATAATTAGGGTTGGGCAAAGTACTTACTCAAAGTATCGATACCTTTGGCGGTATCGAGTATCGATACCACATTCAAAGGTATCAAAGTATCGAAAGTATTCAAACGTATCGAAGTATCGAAAGTATTCAAAAGTATCGAAGTATCGAAAGTATTCAAAAGTATCGAAGTATTGAAAGTATTCAAATATATATATCGAAATATCGAAAATGTTTAAAAGTATCGAAGTAGCGATAGTATTGAAAAGTATCGATAGGTACTCAAAGTATTGTAACCTCTGCCGGTATCGAGTATCGATACCACTTTGTCGTGGTATTCAAGTATTAAAAGTATTCAAAGATATTGAAAGTATCAAATGTGCTTAAAATCGAGTATTGCACTAATTTAAAGTATGAGAAGCTTCATAGGTATTGGAGCATCCAAGGTATCGGCGATTTTAATAGTAATGAAAATATTAAAAATAATGGAAACAATGCAAAGTTGGAAAAGTACGTATCAAAAAAAGGAAGCGTCCAAAACATTGACAGCATATATTGAACGTATCAATATCGATACTTGTCTAATGTTATCGCCCAGCCCATTCGATACTTTCGATACTTTAGGTACTTCGATACTTTTGATACTTGGATACTTTCGATGTTTTCGCTACTTTCCATACTTTTGAGTAGTATCGATACTGCACCGGTATCGACTATCGATACATGTCTAATGGTATCGCCCAGCCCTAGTAATAATTAAAAGTCAGGTTAGGTGGCATAAAAGCATAAAAACGTTGAACTGCATTTTCGCGTTTAAAACGTGCATCATTTAGCTGATAAAGTAAATCCTTTCTAGATTGCAAAACTTAAGAAAAGCAAATCGTTTTTATGATGAACATTTGTCAGCTTAGGAAAAAAGATTTTTGATGATTGGTTTATACGATCAATAAATGTTTTGTTGCAATGGCGACCAGCTAATCCTGCGGATTAGGCAACCAGACGGATGATGACCTTCGAGAATTATTGATCCGTCGAATGTTATCGTCGGTACTTCGGGAATGTTCATCGGTTGACACAAAAGAGATCGCGAACGCGCGGGTGAAAGCGATGAAGCAAGCGAACCTAGTGTTCTAGGGTGTTTTTAGTGCCAATGAGTGCAGAATAGTGTAATGAATAGTGGTTATAGTGTGATAATAGTAATGTCTTGAGCTAGTTGTGTTTGGATTAAGTGCATTTCAGTACTAGTGCCTAAATAAAGGAAGGTCATGTAGAAATTCGCATTTTTCCTATCAGAACCACGTAAAAGTATTAATAATGAAGGAGCGTACTTTGAAGGGCTCTGAACAGGCACCACTGCAGTACTTAAGTGTATTCAGTTGAGGAGGAATTACGTTGAATATTAATCAAAAAAGTTTAAGGCCAACAACTAATCAATGCTTCCTCGTACACCAGCTAAGTAACGAACAGCAAGTCTTCTTCTAGACCAGTCTCTTTTTTCAGCCAGAAGCAATTTTCGCACGCTCATCATATCAGTCGCAGGGCAGCACTGTGCGAAGAAACCGTCTCCCATAAAATTATGCGTCAGCCATTGAGACACTGCGGTTTGTCTCTGACATGCCATTTGTTCCGTGACGTAAGTTTTCGCATCATGCAATCTTGCACGGTACGATCTAAGTTTCGTTTACATAGACGTTCATTCGTGTCGGTGTCAAAGAACGAACGTACGCTTTGAATATTCGGAACGATCACATTCTTATATCTGGAGCAAGTTTTTCCGATCCGACTTGCCAAACATTTTTAGGGTCAGTTTACACATCCGGAAAAACAGCATCCCATTTATTCGACTGTTTATTCGCGAGAGTGTCGAAAGGAAATTCGGACGTTCATGTAACTTGACACATTTTTGAGCCGCTCCTCGATCCACATCGTTTAAATTGCCAAGTTAAACATTTAACATGTTACATGCGACGTGTGAGGTTGCTGTTGATCGATATCATCGGCACGCGACTTGCAAAACACGCAAAGCTGTTTACTAGGCGAATTTTGTTTGGCAAATCGACACATTGAAAATAAAATTTATGGGTCATCAGCCTTTGGATTTCGTATAACACCCACAAAAGAATGTTGTGAGATGTTGAATCAAGAGATCCTACAGGATGATTTCCAGGGGCGGATCCACGGGGGGGGGGGGGGGGAACTGCGGGAGAGTTCCCCCCGCCCCAAAAGTTGTACGTTATACATTTTTTCCAATGAGACACCGAAAATCGTAAAAAATCAACAATTGAACATTTAATAATAAAATTATCGAGAATGTTTTAATATATAGGTTACCGCATTTCCATCATAAATGACGCTCTGAGAAGAAAAGGACTTTGAGCTGCTAATCAATTTCATTTACCCTATAAGGATTCATTTGAAAATAAGCGTATTTCCGCGGGAGCGCGTTCTCAACAAAAGAGATAGTGGTAGATTTGATACTATGAAATACATGTTGAAATATGTATCAAAAATAAATCTATGGTTTACATTTACACATTTCTTAAATAAAGTACAAAATTATGTAGTTCCCCCCCCAAAATCCTACTCTGGATCCGCCCCTGATGATTTCTCGAAAATGAAAAAGGTATAGACTCTGAAATTGTATCCAAACTACTTAATATATACGAGGCATACTCGTGAAGGGTTTGCTTTGTCATTGGAAATATCTTATTACATGTTAAGGGATAATCAAGGCCATCTATGGAACAGAGTTGCAGGAATGCAGATGGTACTAGCCGGACACTGCAAGTAGTTATTCTACTAACTGGTGTTAAGAAGTGGATTGTGGATTTCTTGACTATTTTGTGACCCGACGGACAATATTTCAAAGGCTTCAGAAGAAAGACTGGAAGACACGAACTTCTGACATTACTAACAGTTAACGGGTGCAAAGTCAAGTGAGTTAACTGGGAGTTTAGGTATATGCCAGTAAGAAGAAGCCCAATCTATCAACATGCCTATGCGAAAGATGAAGCCTGAGATGAAAAATGAACTAACTGTAACTATAGGAGACGTGAAAACTGAACTGTACAACACTGAAAACTGAAATAGATGAAATTAACAGAGTGTGGTCGAACACAGAATCGATTATGTTGACAATCCAAGAACGAGTCGGTCCCGTCGAATTTAAAAGTGGACATGGAAAAAAGGATTTATGTTTTCATCAGGAATTTAAAGTAAGATGCACTTCGAGACTGAGAGGGCGAACAGCTGGAAGATTATGAGAAAGCTACGGCTCTGGTGATTGACAAATGTTACATAGCTTCCAAGAGCACATCATGGTTACCGAACATTAATAATGTATAGATTTGATTCATTTATATAGAGATATGAAAATTTACTATTGCGTTCCATATGCTGATTTGCTTCTACCAAAATTAATTGAAAAAATCCCGCCCTTAGACCTTCAAAGGTTTTTCCCTTTTAATCTGATCACTGTAGTTGAACCCACATTTTTTTCTGAGGCACCTAATATATCTTGATGATCACTTGTATTACAAGACGTCTCTCGATCGCAATATGATGACTTGATAATTTAAAACTCTAAGGGCGCATTTTAAATTCCCCCTAATATCTGCGGGGCTACATTAGGGTTAGTAATTCTCTTTTCGTTGCTTTAACCCTTTGGTGTCTAAGCAATCTAGTTGCTAACCCAACTTCGACCGTGTCACTTATCAAAACGATCTTAGAAGGCCTCACAACCCTCAGTACTTTATCTACCCCGGCTCATCTGTTGGAAGGGTTACTCTTCACCCTGCGGGCTCTTTGTGTGCTAAAGACGTCCGCTGATAATGGGGTGAAAGTTGGAGCGAGGGGAGACGGGAAATTTTAGTTAATTAGGCTGTAAATCACGTAGGGTGTGATAGGTTGCAGTTACTGTTTGACGCTGTAATTTTCGAAGGGATTAAAACTTGGAATTACTTGCTAATATATGCAATTTGAGCGACAGTTTAGTACTAATAGAGTAAAATACACAAGCAATCGGACTGTAAATGTTATTCATCTGTAAGAACCAAGAATTTCTCAAATTCAGCAAAGAACTGTTTGTACAAAAGCATTTTTTCAAATGTTTTGGAGATTTTGCAAAAATCGTGATTCTTTCCTACTTTATGTATACAATTTTTGTCAATTTTCACAAAATTTCTAAAAACTGCAATAATTCAGGGAGATGGATCTCGATGTGCTGATTCAGAAAGTATATAACACAGAGGTCTCAGATTTTTCATACTTTTAGTCGGAAAAAATGACGATTTTTGCAAAATCTTCAAAACAGCTGAAATCATCCAAGGAGCTAGATCTCGACGTGCTGGTAACACTATGGGTTTCAGATTTCAGGTTTAGGAAATACAAGTGGATTTATTATTCGGATGCCAGATTCTTGCGAATTAAATCGCTCGTATTTCCAAAACCTGACGTCTGAGACCCCTATTGTTACATGTTTTCTGAATCAGCACGTCGAGAATTATTTCAGATTTTTTTCCAGACTTTGCAAAAATCGACAAAAATTTCATAGTTTTGATCGGAAAAAATGACAAATTTTGAACAATCTCCAAAACAGCTGAAATCATCCAAGAAAATAGATCTCGACGTGCTGATTCAGAAAATATATAACACTATGAGTTCAGACTTCCGGTTTAGGAAATACAACCGGATTTATTATTCGGATATCAGATTCAAGCGAATTAAACCGCTCGTATTTCCAAAACCGGATGTCTAAGACCCCTATTGTTATATGTTTTCTAAATCAGCACATCGAGTTCTATCTCCCTGAATTATTTCAGATTTTTTCGAGACTTTGCAAAAATCGACAAACATTTCATACTTTTGGTCGGAAAAAATGACGAATTTTGAACAATCTCCAAAACAGTTGATTAAGAAAATGTATAACACTAGGGGTCTCAGACTTCCGGTTTAGGAAATACGACCGGATTTAGTATCCGGATACCGCAGATTCTAGCGCATAGGCAAAATGAAAAATGTTAATGAACTGCAAAATACTCTCTAACTGATATATATCAGCATTTGCATCCAAAAGTATCAATTGTCTAATGTCTTTCCAAGGCAGATATCTTAAACTTGAATTTCTATTTCCCTTATACGATTCGAACCAGAAACAGGATATACCGATTCGCAACGCTGTCTCTCTCACGTGCCGAACCGGAAATCCGGTTGAATCACAGCAGTTCTGCCTTCGAAAAAGGGCATTTAACCGCTTTTTCGGCCGGTCTTCGCTACGATAACCCCGCAGAGTATACGTAATTAGCGTAAAATCCATTGTTCCCGAGATCGAGAACGAGAAAATGTATTCGCGGAACCGTGAMGCGCTTTGAATCCGCCGAGAAAACTACGTCGAGAGTTCATTGTTGTGTCAGTCAAAGTGTCAAATGTTTTGGAACAATGCTGRTTTCTTTGATGGGACGGTTGATAGTCTTGGGAGAACGATAAGGTGCTGTGGTAAATGTGTTTTTCTGGGACGCAAAAATTTCGCCACAAAATCGTGGTGTCGAAAACAAATACAAAAGATCATAATGAGTAGTGTCACTTTCTTAATTTCAGCCAGACATCTTTGGTAGACCGATAAAAATTTCGCTAATTACTTCGCCTTCCATCATCATCAAAATTTCGATGCGATCATGTTCAGTTAACTGAGGCATTGCGACAAAGTGAATGGATATTATCAAGTCACGAGAAAAACGGAGACACCTGGAGTTTTTGTTCTTACTTTGCGATAACGAATATGGTCTTTTGCAAGACCCGATATCTCGGAAAATGCATTTTAATTTTAAATTCGGTCGAACAGAACCTGCAGTATTCTGCTGGTTCCTTAATTTGTAGCGATCCTGTATACATTAGGCAAAAGGTTGCCATTTCCGATATTTCTTTTCGACGTAACATGAAACTGCAGATTTCTAAACCTCCGAAACTGCGCCACCCGATACCATTCAAAATTCTGTTTACGACCCAACATCTCTGGCAGTCGTACCAGGCAACAGGTAGGTGTGCCCAGGTGWAGCTGTTTTCTGTGAGATTTTACGGCGTGCCGCGATAATCGGGCCGAATGTCATTTTTATTGCGGATAAAGGAGACCGAAACAAGTCTTGCAGGTGCAATTCGCAATTTGACGTMGCCATAAAACGGAAAMGACATGGAAAAAGGCGAACTCGAAAAAGCAACCGCGAACGTTGGCAAAAAAGACAGTCGAAGTCCGGTTTCGACAAGTTAAAAATTGCGCAGCGCAAATCGCATGAGACGATTTTTTGTGACGATTTGTCATGGCGATAGGATTGTGAAAATTAGAGGAAACTAATCAAAGATTTGATTCAATGATTTTCTTTATAGACGTCATTCACGAAGTATTTATTGATATTCCAGTTAGTACCTATTTCATTTACATTTTCAGCATACATTATTTGCATATTCCAAACAAGCGAAGATCAATTTTTCATATAACGAGGCCGAGAGACTAGTAAGGTAGCAGTATTATCAAACAATGAATGCCACCTACTAATATAATGACGCAAGGCAATAATTAAGTATTACCTAATAGCTAAATGCAAACACGATTTTGATTTGTAACCGTTCCGATCGCAATGCGAACCAATTCCAATCAGCACACCTTTTAGGAGCACTCAAGTATGACAGCTTTTTATTGGGGTAGGTCGTGAAATTTACAGCCTTTCAGCTGTAAGACCTTGTTTACAAACTCTTAAAATTGTGTTTCCGAGAACGAAATGGGAAGGTAAACACTAAAAGTTGGGGAAGAATGGTGACTCATCCTGTTAGGGGGTAACCGGTACGAGAAAAACTGTCCAACTGATTATAGATAACATAAAATTTCAGCATTTTAAGTTGAAGTTTATAAGTAAGTATACTTATTATCCTAAGTAATTTATATATTATTTTAAAAACCAATTTCAACAAAAAAAGTAACTAGGTAGTTTAGAATGACGCTGATTCTTTTTAATGTGCTTCACAAGATTTATTAGGTAACTCTGGCGACAGTTTTGATCTAACGGTAATTCTCAAAGAATATCAAAGTTATACTAATCTCAGATGTATAACTTTGGTACTCTTAGAGAATGACCGATAGATCAAAACGATCATCAGAAGAAACAAGAAAATACGTCTTTTCTATGGATGAGATTAGCTCAAAAATGAACGTTTATCGATCTCTTATGGGAGTTAATATGTTAAACAATCGAGGACAATTTTCCAACAACCACCATGGCAAGCTTACCACGAGGGAGCAAAGCTCACAAGTTCAATAAATCTCAATAACCACTCTCTTCCTACCAACAACGAAGGAGGAGAGGCACGCTTTTCATGAGGACTTCAGGCCCTAGCTCTCGAGTTTGTTACCTAATGACAACCACACATCCCAGCAACCGCACCTTAGCCTACCATGACCTGCGGCCTTTCATCCCTCTCTGAATCCCATTTCTGATAACTTGCCCTTTTCAGATGTTGTCTGACACAGAGACGAGCAAAGTGTGATCCAAGAAATGCACCGCCAAGGTGGCTTGATTTTTTGTCTAACCTAATATGTGCGCGTACTTTATAAACGCCAACAAATAGTAGTAGGACAAGTAGTATTACCTATTCGATATAAACTACCTTACTTTTTCGTTCATGAATTACTCATTTGTTTACTCACGAAAAAAGGATTTTTCGTCTCCATGATAAATCTTTCAACATAATTGTCAAACACGAAAAGACGATAAAGCAGTTTTTAGAAAAGTAAGGAAAAGTTTAATAAAATCGTTGGAAGAGAAGCGATTTTCTATAGTCTTCTAAACATGCTTTATTCTCGCATTTAATTTGTGGCAAGAGTCCGATCACCATTAGAAAAATTCCTCGTAAAGTAACAGTTCGACCAGTCATTCTAATCGATGCAAGTTAATTTCATTACCTATCTCGCCCGATATCACCTCAGGAAGCGGAAGTGTGGTGGCTACTTTCCATTTCCTGTCCTGAACCAGAAAGGGGCTTCGGCGCAACCGGTTGTAACTAAATTATCCAAAGAAGTCTATTATATTTCGAATAGGTCCTCATGATCGGGAAAAGTACTGTTTTTTAGGGTGCGTGGCATGCTAGGTAATTACGAACGACCTACGCAGAAATTCAAGAACAAAATACAATAATTGGTTTTCAGAAAAAAAAACGAGGGCGTCTTCAATTATTTGAAGAATACCCGAAACAAATTGAAACGATACCGAACATAACATTTTCTAATCGATATTATAATAGCAGCAAATATACTACAACGCCATCTGGTAACAGTGCCGCTAACGACGCCAGCACAGTTCAAAACCGTTGCTGTAACAACGCCTACAGCTGGTTTTCACGTAATACACTGCCGCCGCAACGCGAGTTGCCTAACTGTAAGGCGATACAAGTCCTAATAAATTCGTTTCTGTCGACGCTCGGATCTCGCTGGTTTTCTTATCACGCCAATTAAAAAAACCGTCGAAATTTAATCTGCAGTTTGTAGGGCTAATGTAATTTGTTAAATATATACAGGGTGGTTATAATTGCTCATTACATTCAGTCTGTTTTGAACTCAAATACAATTACGTAAAGGTAACTCCGTATACATTAGATATTAGTTTCTCTATATCCCCTGACACCTATTTAAAAGTTATAAACAGTTTTCTTAAAATTTCTAGCAATTCTTTGAACATAAGTCCTTTTTCTTTTAGTTTAGAAGTTATAAGCATTTACATTTTTTATGTTAAAAGGTTTTTCTGAGTTACCCATTTTATGTATGAATTTTCGCCTGCGGAATATGGAGGCATTATTTACACCTATGAATTAAGTAATGGTAATACTCGACGTGCAGCACGAGAATATGGACGTAGATTTCCAAATCGACACACCAACCTGCTAGGTCAGTTTTTAGTGCATCATTTCGCCTACTTAGGGAAACGGCACCGAGACATGTTCGTCCTCATGAAATAAATGTACATAAAGAAGAAAATGTTGTAGATGCTATTTTGGAGAACCATTTACTTAGTGTACGCGCCGGTTAGCAAATCAATTACAGTTGCACAAAATTTTGTGTGGCGAACCTTAAATAAAGAGGTCTTAGATCCATATCATCGTCAAAGTATACAAGCTCTACTTCCTGAAGATAACCAGCAGCGATTAGAATTTTGTCAATGGATGCTTCATCAAAATGCACGTTACCCTAATTTTATTTCACTTGTTCTTTGGTCAGATGAATTATGCTTTACTAGGGATGGCATAACAAACTTCCATAGTGAAAATGTATGGTCTTTGCAAAATCCCCATGCCATTAGACCCAGGCGGATTTCAGCGACGTTTTAGTGTAAATGTTTGGGGTGGTATTTTCAATAATGCCTTGCTGCTTACACAGATTATAAATGATCGCTTAAATGGAGAGTTGTACAGACAACTTTTGGAGCATAGTATTTATGATCTAATAGACGAAGTACCACTTAATGTGATCGTTAATATGTGGTACCAGCATGACGGCATACCACCACATAGCGGCAGAGAACTAGCTAACTGGTTAAATAATAATTTTCCAAATCATTGGATTGGTAATGGAGGTACCCGCCACGCTCGCCGGATTTGAATCCCTTAGATTTTTATTTGTGGGGTCATATGAAGCAGCTGGTTTATCAAGTGGAGATTACCAATCGCGAGCAACTATTACAAAAAAATAATAAGTGCAAGCCGTGTAACAAGAAACGATTCAAATTTTGTACAGCGCATAACGTCTTTAGTTCGAAGATGTGAAGCTTGTATTCTAGCGGAAGGTGGTTATTTTGAGCAATTTTTATAATTAATATTTAGAGTTAAAAATTAAATAAATGTATATAATTAAAATGCTTATAACTTCCAAACTAAAAGAAACAGGACATATGTTCATATAACACTTTTTACTCAGAATATCATCATCATTCATCTGTTCAAGTTTGATATAGAGCTTATAGATCACCCTGCATAATATGTCCTTCCAGTAAACAGAAAGGGTTCCTCTATCAACTGTGTAGATGGGGTTCTTCTCGCTACTTCTGCGTAGTCATCTAGTGGTTCCAGCTCAAATAAATCATCTTCAAAAACATACATATGATCTACGACGTAAACGTTGAAAGGATTACAAAGCTGAAGACTGTAGGTGTTACGCGAGGGCGTTACCCAACGCGAAGGTAAATAGCGTGTAATATACCTCATGCATACTAGAGCAATAGAATTCCTCCAATGTCAACCACTTTTCAACGCGGCAATAGGCGCCGAACGAATTAAACATGCATCGGTGTAGGTATACGTAATTAAAATAGGCTTTCCGCAATTCCATGCATAGCAATCGCTCGTACCACCGCTGGCTGTCAGGCATTGTATTAAATAGACGAAGATTTAAGATTCTTCCTATTCAATCACTAAATCTATCAAGACAGAGACGCGATATCCTTTCATTTTACGGTTTTCTCGGTTACGTTTTTTTTTTCGACATAGCTATGACCCCGCCGAATATTTTAATGGACGAGACCCTCTTTAGAAATTAATATGCTCAGCATTACTCGGCCTTTTTACGGTCATTGTTATTTGCCCCGTGGTTTTATTTTAGACCGGCGGGCAAAAGAATTAACCGCTACATAGGAGCAGCTAGTTACGAAGGATCTCATGGCCGAAGATTTATCTTGATTAACTGTTCGTAATTGTTGTAATCAAGATTATGGGTGGGAATACAAAAGGGAGTAAGCGGTCCTGTTGAAATTTTTCGCAGGACGAACTGTACAGTGACAAAAATAAATGAAATATTAAATTACACATCATAAGTAGCAGTAGCATCTTTATTATGTTCAATTTTCGCCTGTTATTGGTTAACTAACTGATTTTCTTGGAAGTTGCACCACCCAAACAAATTAAAACTGGAAGGAGAGAAACTTTTAAGTAAGAATTTCAACAAATTTCGTAATGTACAGAATTAAATATTGATCTTGAGAAGAACACGGACTTAAAAATTATCGATTTTTATTATAAGAGAGAAACAACACTATAAAGCCCAGGTTTTAAACGGAACACCCTGTACATTACTGCATTTTTTATTTCCTTGTTGAATTTTAAGGTAACAACATTTACAAGCATTTCTAAAAGCGTGGGCCAAAGCTTTGCGATGAAAGGCCGCAGGCCATAGTTTGGAGGGGGTGCAGTTGTTGAGATGGCACTATCAATTTGAACAAATGTAAACCTAGATAACTTGTATACTGTAAGCGACATCTAGTATATTTAAGCGTGAAGTTAGTTTCTTTAATATAAATTATTAAATTTATTGGATAATAATGACATCGCCTGTAAAGAATGATAACATTTGAAAGTTATTCATGGATTAATCATTATTTAATATACTAAACAGGATAAAACAAGTACTCTATCTGTTCCTTTTTTTATTAAAAAGACGTTGTTATTAAAACAGAAACTAACAAGTTATCAATGTCTAAGTTTATATAAATTGACACATTGACGGTCCCATCTGTTTACGATAACTCAAAGCTAAATATTCTAACTCAGCATTTTTAAATACGAGTGGCATTGCCCTCTCACATTTGGCTGTCTTTTTTACTTAAAAAAATATGGTAAATTTTAGCAACCACTGCAAATGTCACTTTTTTCAGTTACCTTAGAAATCAAGATATATTGTTTATATTATTATTATATATTATATTATATATACTATTATATATTATTATATTATAATAATATACAGCTTTTAACTAGAATACGTGACCACAACGCCCATCTTGATAGAAAGTTTTTTACTATTTCTGCAGACTAACGCTGGTTAGATTCATATGAATGTAGAGGTGTTGACTAGTTACAGATAAGAGAAGAAAACGGAAATGGATAAATAAGATGAAATAAACTTGCAATTCCTGCATACTTCATTTAGTCCACCTTAAACACGTTTTATAAATGAAACTACAGGGTATAAATGTGTGAGAGACAACAAGCGACATATTTACAACTACTTTGTTTTCTAATGTTTTTTTTTTTTATAAAGACAACATGTAAATTCAATTACTTCGATAATTGGTGGGCTAAGATG
The DNA here is from genome assembly GCA_025024175.1 of Rhyzopertha dominica. Lineage (NCBI taxonomy): Eukaryota > Metazoa > Arthropoda > Insecta > Coleoptera > Bostrichidae > Rhyzopertha > Rhyzopertha dominica. The sequence continues at coordinate 31,057,022 of QCXZ01000053.1, forward strand.
TATCTACTTAGCAAATACAATTGCATAAACAATGTTTCGCGCAGGTACTTGCACAACAAAGTATATTGTGCAAAAGTTTTGTTTTGTAAACACAGAATTTAACCAATTCAATTCTCAATGAGATTCCTTTAAGGCTCTCTTACATTTCTCTATTAGATAGCTTATTTGTCATGTTACTGATGTTAATTTTCTACAATATGAAGTACTAAATTATCCATGTCTAATCTTGACATCATCGAGTAAGTTATATTCGACTTCATAATCATACTCTTTTTTGAAATGATTAAGAGGAAACTAAAAAACAAAACAAACTATTGAAACCAAAATATTAGCATTTCGCTCACTGTTCTCTGCGGTTTTCGTCCCAAACAAAGAAACCATCGCTCGCGTAGTAGAGCAGACTAAACGATCGAACTAGATACTTAATTATACTAATTCTGAAAGAATTTTAATAGCTTCCTCGGGCGAACCGCTTTAGGCATTTCGTTTCGGACAAAGAAATGCACCCTCCACCCAAAATGGGTTTTTTAAAACGCAGCTATATAAGGCTTTTGCAGCCACCACGTGCTTTTAACTAATTTAGGAAAGCTAGTAATAAAAATTAACATCTGCAGAATCAAAACAAAACAATGAAACACTATTCCCAGAAGCCGTAACAATGAATGTGCATGGTTGTTTCATTAATCTAAGCAGTAGTTAACATAATTACATAACTCTCTAGGTCAAATGATACTTACGTAACAGCTACTGAATCAGTTGTCAATAGCAACGTTTTAACGTTTTAAACTCATCATATTGTATAAACAGTATACCACGTGAACGTGAAATTGCATGTCAATTAAAGTTTTTATCTGGAGCTGGGTTATCCTCGTAAACCTAAATAAAAAAATTGACCACCGGAACCTGCGTTTCTCATATTTTGTCTCCATCTATATTAGCCGAATTACTGTAAAACATGGTTTAGATTTGAAGTAATAAAACAAGGAAAAAAAATAAAGAAATAGCCACGGTTAACAAAGAACGTTTTGCAAAACAATTTCTCTCTCTATGATAACTGCCAAACAATATTTTTCTGAGTCAAACGCATAATTAATTTTATTAAAAAATGTCGAAAAAAAGTCGCAATTGCAACAAATATTATTTGTCCTTCGAAATCCAGGCTGGGGTTAGATTGTAGTTACAGGATTCAATGGGTATACGAGAGATTTTCCTGACTAACGAACCTACTTGTTACGATCGTTAATGTTACCAGCTTAATTGAAATAAGATACCCAAGAGACCGATGTTGTAAATCCGCAAGTATCCCAGTGGCATACTTTTAAATCCCGCGCCGGCTTATACAAACAAACCCACGCAGTACACATCCTTATTTGGCTTTTTTAGTCGAATTATGTTATAATGTAGGTAAAGTTATGCAAGTGGATGGTACGAAAACGAATAGAAACTGTGGATTTTTGCCATTAGCTGGGTCAGTGAGGCAATAGTCCGAACATGATGTGTCAAGAGAGGTGGACTATTGCTATTACCATGTGCGACGCCAGTACATTCAATGCGCATTTGTTACTCTTATCGCACATATTGATTGGTATATCTTCATCTCGAAATTTTTTAATTTGGTTTAAGCAATTTACTCGTTGGCGTTTATTAATTTTCTTATAAGTAGTGAATGTCCATTTTTCTTTGAAAAAATTTACGTAAACTCTCCATTTACAGCTACATTTCTCACAGTTGGTTGTGAAATTTTGGTCATTCTACTGGTTTTTGCGATGGCCCCACTTTCTCCCTCTGCATTTTTGATGTATTCATAAACATACAAATCTATTTGTTTAGCTTCAGGTGATAAATTATTATGATTCAGTTTAATGAGATTTGACTCTTCGTATACATCATTATTGTCAAAAACATCTTCCGCCATTTCGACTTCTTCAACAACCTCTATGTTGATTTCACCTTCTTGTGGGTGGAAATTGGCCGATGCATTTTCATCTTCACAGATATCGTACAAATCATGGGAGTTTAGGGTCATATTCATATTCACAGAATATTTATCGTCGGTGTTTAAAAAGGAAATTTTGGATTTGAATGTTTTCAAATTTTTACCTGTAATCGTAACTATAGACGATTTGTTTATTTTTGAATACAAACCGTGAAATATAGATTTGAAATAAGGGTGCGTTATGGACTAAATTAATAGAGTTCCAAAAAATATACTAGCGGAAGCAGAAAAAACTCATGGGGCGTTGTTGCCTAAAAATCAACAATGGAATAATAGAAATAGTATAGCAACTGTCCGAGAGAAAGTTATAATGGGATTTTTTTCACGAATTTGTAAGGATTTTGTGCACAATAGCTAAGATGCGCACCGCAAACGACAACAGTCGATTGGAAGCCACCACAAGCATCAAAATGAATTCGACGAAACGCAACCAACCTCTGCAACCCAGTCGCTTAATTGCGCGACATGATCTGACGACTTTTGAGTTATGGTTTCCGAAATCGAATGAATATTTACGATATCGCCCACAGGCGACTTTTTCTCTTAACTTCTGTTACGAGATCAACGTCTGGATACCTACGCAAATCCGTCCACATTTTCGGTTTCACTCGGGCCTTTTTGAGACGCTCCGTTTCGCAATCGACATGATTCTTTACGTTCAGGAATAATTGTACGGACGTGATAATATTGAACTGCAGTACCAGTTTGCATTTATATTTTCACCACGTGAAATTCTTAACGTAATATAAAATAGTTTCAACGATCATTATACAAAATGAATATGTTTTCGGAAAAAAGGATGTTTCTTATCCGTGTTAACCCAATAAAATCTAAACTAATCGATTAAAAAAGATTTGTCTGTTACATTTGAGTAAAAAACTACGAAATGGCCTTCCCAATATCACCAAATTAATAATTTCCGTGATCAATAGTAAATTATCATATCTTCTAGAACTTTTTACAGATTCCTCTATTAGACGCTTGTAATAATACTTTTCTGTGTGTAAAGTTTTTGTACTGTCTAAATAACTCATGAGTTCATTTAGATATGGATTCTCAGCTACGGGAGACGTATGTCTAATTTATTATATGTACTATTAACAAGTAAAACATCATGCTCACTAAGTGTCCACTTTAATTTACTGTCTGGTGTCTGAGATTACCAAATACCAAAATTTGGTTTAAACAGAAAACTATTTATCGCCACCTTTTCAAACATTTCAGTAAACAAATTGGGAATTCTAGAATTTAAGGATAAACTTATTGCAAAATTGATCAGTTTTCGAAATACGTAATCTTTGGAATAACAAATCATTTTTTTTGAATTTACATATGGCTTCAAATAATTAGACAAAATTTGCTTATTAGTAACAAGGGCTGTCAATCCTACTGACTATAGATCTTAAGGCAATACTACTTCATGTATTTGGGAAAACTATACACCTATACACCAAACTCAAAAAGGCCAAAAATTATTTGTCAATTAATTAACTACGCAGATTTGTATTCGTTGAGTGATCAATTTTTGATTTGGATTCTATCAGTATACAACTTCTTCATCGCAGCTAAAAAACACAATTGAATTATTTCGCCTACAATGCCGGCATCTTCATAAGCGAAGTGACTAACCTAACTTAGAAACCATGGGTCTTAAAAATTAATGTTAAAATACTGATGAATATGAAGATATCATTATTATTCATGGTTGTTCTATTTTTCTAAACCATCTAATATATTGTATCTACTTATATGTCGTAACAGTTTTCAGTTATCTACAGGGTTTCTATAAATGATTCATGCAACGCAGGCGGCGTTGATTTCTGAATTCTTTGTGCCGCCTTTTTGGAACCGCTGCCAAGCTACAATATGCACGGCGACTGCGGGTTGCAGATTAACCACAGCTTCGAAATGTGAGCTTTCTGCAACCCTAAAGCTAATTATCCCACAAAACACTACAGAACATGTTAAAAATACATACTCCCAGGCGTTTTCTCATATTAAAATATATCACGTAATTAAAAAATCGACAGATGACAAGTATACGCCACTGAGGCGGCAAATTTATTTATAAATCGATAATTTCCATAAGCCCCCTGGATGCATGAATCTTTTATAGAAATCCTGTACATATACCCCATGATCTAGACAAGAAATAATGAGAAAAATAAGCAACGCCGGCTGAATTACAAAAATTCTACTCATAAGTGCAAGTCACGAAAACGAACAAATCCGACCATTTAACGGCGTCGCTTAAGGTATTTGCCATCGCAACCGCAAACATGACAACTCAATTAAACACGGCGATATTTCCTTTATGGTCGATTCCCGAAAGAGTCACTTAACGACCGTTGACAACATAATTAAAAAAGCGCAGTACACCGTCGGTACACGGGGATATTTTTCAAGACGAGTTTTCGACTTGCGCAATTTATCAACGGCCCCGCAGTTGCGATGGCGTGTACAGACAATGCCTTGTTTATTTTCAATTAGTGTCGAACAAAAGCATTAAAAATTGGCGGACCCGACCCGGTGTGCACCAAAAAAGGCGGGTTGCAAAAGTGGAGGGCAACAGTAATGTGGCAACTGGACCGCTGTTTATGGTTACGCTCAATCGGAGTACGAGATGTTCAACCCTAATTGTCGAGGACCACCAGGTTAATGGTTGATTTCGAAATGCTTTCCGAGAATTACGGGGATCGCGGTTTCAAAATCCAGTTTCATTTGCCTACGGATTCGCTAAGAGAAAAAGTATTTACTTGGAACAGTTACTTCTATTAAAAATGTGTTGGAGTAGTTTATAACAGATGTAGGTCAAAAAGTGTATTTAGAAGAATGTATTCTCAAAATACAGTAACGAGAATTATGTTTTTGCAGGATATGCGCGCTTTGGTAGTAGGTGACATAAATAAAATGTTCTAAAACTCAATATCGTCTGATCACAAAAGCACTAAGGTTCTTAGAAAGAAGATTTCACCTATGACAATCCGTTTAGAACTGCTGATGATTTCAGTTTCGGGGTTGAAACGTAAGTAATGCCAGGATCCAAAAGTAGGCGTAATTCAGTAAAAAAAGCGTTTTTTGGGGCGAAAAAACCTATTGTTGGGTAATTTTGCGCTAAAATGCCCATTATGACATCAGATTTGAGATTAAACGACAACTGAGGACACCAGGGCCGTATTTATCGAGATATGACGATGGGGTTTTCAGCAGAAGCAGAGATTTTGCTAAAAACGATCCAAACGTAGACGTAACTCCTCAAAAGTTTTTTTTTGTTGTTTTCAACAGTAAATGTCTCATCATGGTTCTATATTTATGTTTTTCTCAACTTTAGAAGTCTCGAAGGCAAATAATTTAAAAATTAGCACCGCTGACATACTGTGAGGAACCTCTTTAATAAGCTGCATAATGAAGTTATGCAAGATGTCTTAACTTGGATCAAGGTCGTGCATACTAATATCATCAGGTTTCACCTTTCGACTATGTCAATCAAAATAAACTGTTCAGGAATCACATCAAGACTGAGCCCTTGAAAAATATCGACGTAATTGCCTAGTGTTTTTCTTTATACTAAAACACGTGTTTCCGAATTTTTACGAGCGTTCAGAATGTATATTCGACAGAGAATTAATACTGAATGAATATGTTTATTAATTATGACAACAAATCCGTTAATTAGAGCAGCTAAAAACATTTTTAATTTTTTTTATGTACGTGATTACCGTTATAAAATACAAAATAACAAATATGGAAAATGGGTACACTGGTCATAAATCACTGTGGTTGCATTTTTGTTCGGACGGCAAATTACGTTTCTCGATATATGGAACAAGCTGACATTTAAACATGTGCATCTAGGTCACAAATAATTAAATCAATTCTTAAGGAAATCAAATGCTAAGTACATATTGTGCTTGAAATATACACCAATATTACATTTTGTATTGAATCAAAATTGTACGTAAAACAATTTTGCATTCTTATTGTTACGTAGTTCAAAATGATACTCGTATATTCTTCGTTTTATATCATTTAGTCAAGTGATTAGCACATAATCCATTCATTTGTAGCTACCATTACATTGCTTGTTTTTAATTAGTTAAATGAATGTTTAATAAATAAATACTGTCAGCATAACTGTACGTGAAATCACCAAACGTGCTATATTACTAAGTGGCACAGCACTGAAATGAGTGATAAACAAAAAAGGCCCTAAAACTGAGCCTAGAGGAACCCCATTTTTTCATGACTACTAATTCTATGAGTCACTTTTTAGTTTTATATGGTATGCCCATTATATAGCAATAATATTCAGCGGTGGAGCAACAAAAAATAAAAACTTTGAAGTTAAAAAATGTGTGTTCTCAAATTTAGTTATTTATAATTGAGTGAGAGCAAAATATTGCTCAAATGACGTTTACGGGTATTTTTACTAATCTACCATCTGCTTTGACTCTGAATAAAACATGCTACTAGATAAGTTTGAAGTATTCGGTATCTGTGACAAATGTTTAGACTTTCTGAGATTGTAACAGAAGTTAATAGGTCTGTGAGAATAGTTGGGACGAAATTCGTCGAGGCGTATCTCAGGGTTCGATCTTTGGACCACTATTACCCTTAATGCACAAAATTTCTCGAAGCACTGATACCTTTATGTACAATTTTTACACGTAAGTCTCCCAGAGTTTTCTCCAAGTAGGTGAAGCTTCTGGGTACTCTTTGACTCTTGATTGAGGTGGAACACATATGTAAACTATATATGCATCAAAGCCAAGAAGGGTAGCATATTTCGGTCTGTTTATTCTTCCTTTCTTACTAAAAGGATGAATGAAAGCTTTGGTTAAAAATGTTAAGCTTTTCTCTATTAGGCTAAAAACTTGCCAATATCCTCTCGTAATGTGTCATTTTCCAGACCAAAATTATTGACGGGAAGTCGATATTAACGGACAGTATTTTCATCAACAAGAAATTTCATTTTTCAAAAATTAAACCAAGTGTGAAGCAGACATAAAAAACGAAGAGATACTCTCAACTTGCTTCACCAAAGAAGAAGCACCATCGCCATTTCTTGGATCGGAGAAAGCAACTCACCGTTTTAAAGTAGGCAGGTAACACACATCTTTGGTCGTCTAATCTGGAACTTTGGGCCTTCTCCAGCAGCTCGAAGAGGTCGTAGGTGGTTCCCTTCAGCCTGCAGTCGGAATCCTGGCGATTCGTCGGTTGCACGGTAGTTACAGGTGCGCTGTGCCATGTCGTGTTCCCAGCATGCTGTCTCCTGGAAGACAAACACCGAGACGTTACTAAAAACGATGATCTAGGAAGTGAGATGTGGGGTCACGGGGATTACGCGGAGGCTTGTCCAGTTGCGAGATTTATGGTTGGCTGAGACTGCAACCTGGATTTTCGGTCTGTATTCTTTTCCCGGGCTGGCTAAGGCTTGTTGCGGGGTCATTCAGTAAAGAATGAGGCGCAAAAACGTCTATTTGATTGTAAAGTATTAGAGTGTTGGGTAAAGCAGCCTAATTTTAATTAAAAAAGTAATATTCATCCAGAATGGATCTGTGGTGTGTTCTATTACACCACCGAAGCATTCGAGTTCGAGTGTAACATACATATACACTATACATGGTCGCTACAAAGTATGGAACCAGCAGAAAATTTCAGGTTCTGTTAGAGCGATTTTTCTGAAATTGTGCATTGGCCTATGGGTAATTAAAATACATTTTCTGGAATTTTTTCAACTCCCTGTCAGCTCTCGTATCCCAGATATGGGCGCAAGTTGAATTTTTTTATAATGTTAAGGGGGGTCAAAAGGCACATCATTAAAAATGATATGTTTTCCCGATTCCAAAAATGTATCACACTTGTACAATTTATGGCTTTCGAGTTGAGAAAAGTGCAAATATAATAATCGAGCCTGACAAAGAACGAAAAAAATGAAAACAATTTTCTTTATCGCTAAAGTAGACAAAAAATCCAGATACTACAATTTTTCCTTGACTGGTGATAACTTTGGTCTAGTTTGATCAATTTATTGCGAATATGCCCGGATTCGTCCTTTCAAATCTTCTGCATTGTGTGGCCGATCAGCATAAATACGGTTTTTCAGATACCCCCATAGGAAAAAATCAAGCGCCGTCAGATCAGGGGAACTCCATCTGTCTAGAAATATCGCATTCAAATATCCACGAACGTTGACTGCAAAATGCTGAAAACATATCTGTTCAGAAGGACGCGCAGCATTTTCACGATTAAGGAACAGGCGAATAAGTTCTGGTATAATGTGTTCGCGCAAGAGCTGTAAATACTTGACCGCATTCAAATTTTCATCGATGAAAAAAGGCCCAATAATGTGCTCACCGATAATTCCACACCGACATTCACCTTCTGAGGGTGTTGTGTGTGGACTTGTTCCATCCAATGTGGATTTGTGTCCAACCAATATCTGCAATTATGTCTATTCACATTACCATTGAGGAAAAAAATCGCTTCATCAGAAAACATAATTCAATTTAAAATGTTTCTATATCTTCATTTATCATGTTCATAGCAGTTTAGCAAAATTCTTTCTTACGAGCTAAATTATCTTCGATCAGTTCTTGTAATAAGTGAACTTTGTAGGGATGAAACAGAAAGAACAGATCTTCTGTTAATATGGTGTGTGAAATCACGCTGTTGTACGGAACACTCGGGATTCTCTTGCACATCTAAAAGGACATTCAAGCTACTTTCCTCATTCGTGGCAACCCTTGGACGTCTTGGTTTTTGATGATTTTTAACACTGCCGATTTCGTCAAAACGTTGCAATGTTTTAATAACTGTTGATCTGGCAATTGATTCACGATCTTCATGGATTGCATTGTAGAGTGCAACTACTTCCGAATAACTTCGCCTTCTATCTCGATAACAAATCATCACCAAAATTTCGATGCGATCATGTTCAGTTAACTGAGGCATTGCGATTGCAAATAACAAAGAGAATGAAAATTATCACCAGTCACGAAGAAAATGGAGACATCTGGAGTTTATGTTCTTACTTAGCGATACTGAGTATGATTTTCTGCAAGACGCAAGTTTGTTATCACACTTTTTACAGCTTGGAAGCAATAAATTGTACAAGTGTGCTACATTTTTGAAATCAGGAAAAATATCCTTTTCAATGATATGCCTTTTGAGCCTCCTTCCCATTAGCAAAAAATGCAGCTTGCGCCCATAACTCGGAAACGAGAAAAACCGGTCGAACAGAATCGGAAATATCCCGCTGGTTCCATACTGAGTAGCGACGCAGGAAGGCATGGAAACAAATCGTGACACAGAAAATCGGAACAACCGTAAAAATTTCCAATAAAAAAAACTAAAATACAGAGGAAAGAAATACCCCGTAGAGATCCATTGCCCCATCTAGGGCTGCAGTAAACGAACGGAGCGTACAAAATCATACGAAGAAGAAGACAATCAAATCGGTCACATAGTTAAGGAAACTTGTACACAATCACGCTCGAATTAAATCCTTTGTGAGGCGATATTAAAAGAGACCCGTCACGAGAAAGCCTGAAGGGTCCCTTCTACTCAGATAATATCCGGAAATTAAACCTCTCATTAAAAAAGACATCGCGTGGGCCCGAGCTCTTCTGTCCGGCGGATTTCGTTATTAAAAACGCGTATTTTTTTCCAGTTCCTGCCCACAGTGAAAGTATAAGTACCGTTTCTAAAGCAATTACTGGCCGAGTATTTTTTGCAATATTCATGAGGCCAAACGATTCACCGCGGGGAGGAAAGCAGCCACGATGTTATTAAAAAAGGAAAAGTGATTTAATTAAATCCGCGGCAGTTGTTAGATGATTAAATTCATGTCACGGACGCGGCATATGGAGGATTTTGTTGTGGTGTACTGGTGGAATAACGCGGTTATGTCATCTAGGAATGGCAAACATTTGCGAAAGGAGGGTAAATATGATGGCAGACTCTGATGCTTGTGTATCCATAATGAATTTGAAACTTACCAAATTAAAGTTTATTTTATTTTGCCCGAACTAACACTGATGAATAAATAAAATGTCATTTTAGATGCGAACTCTGTTTTTTAATAATACAGAAGCTTACAGCAGACAGTTTATTGTGGTGTAAAAAACAAAATTTGGAAAACACATGTTGGTTCTAAAAATGTTTAAGGGATAGGGGACGTTTAAGTTTGTTTTTTTTCTGAAAAATTAGTTCGTTTTTTTCTTGCTTCTTACCATTTTTTTGTAACGTGTATGGTTTCACAGTATGAATATTCTAAAGCAGATCATATTTTGATTTCAATTTTCCTACAGCAAAAAACAGTGCGCCCAAAAAATACGGTGAACTGATTAAAAAAATCTTCATTCTTCCAACTCAATTTCGTCACCTTCTAAGGTATCCCTGCCCGATACAATGCACTTATGCCAATGTTTTTTTCAACTCTCGAAACAGTCTAAACGGAATGATCTGTCGAATTTAGGGAATATGCAGAAGAGAGTTATCTGTCCATAATTCCGGTTTTTGCAGTAAATAACACGCAAAGGACATATAATCCAAGAAAACTGTCTTGATTTTTGAGTGACTTTAACGTGGTTTTGAACGTTTTTGATACAAAACCAGATCCGCGGTGTCTAATACAACAAATGCTTTAAAATGACAATTACCGAATCGCACGAAATGCTAATAGTATCAGCAAGGTCCCTTATTGTGTTAATCAACGATTATTGAGCACAAGTTCGCTCTTTCATTTGTGGTCTTTTTCTGGATTCTTGTGGCATAACTTCATCACGAAAGACTCAACGTTTCCCCTGCAAAGGGTTAAATCTGCATAAAAACAACATTGCAAATTCATAATGAAAATTGATAAAATCACTTTCGTATGCTTACAAAAACACGAGAAGCTCTGCAGCAATTGAATATACAGATTTAAAACTTTGCAATATGTATGGTCCTCATAGTACTACCAACCTACAAAATATAATTGTGGGCGATACTATGCCAGTTAATCGTGTCACCCACCCATCTCTGTAAGAACCTGTACTTTGAACGGCATGCCACCTCGAAGTGGATGTTTAACAACCCGAGAGAGGTCCAAAAGGACGGTGTCTCCAGACAGTTCTCAGCATATCTCAAAATTAGTCTATACCACGTTGTCTACTGCACAACAACCTGTGCACAACTGTTTTCTACACTGGGACTGTAGCTTGCTGAAGAGGTTTTGTAAGCCGAAACAGTTGTCCACAGATTGTTCTGATGGAGACAGATGTTGAGTGAAACTTCATCTCCTTCAGTGATAAGTCCACCTTCAGCTTAGGGGCTCTATATGTCTTGTTTTGTTCATTTAAGTGTGACAGTTTTAACCTCTTATTATGTTTTTACTTTATGTATAGCGTTATTTACCACCAATATTTATTCCCAACCCACAATACAGTTCATTACCGCTTGCAGACAACAAATTCTCTTTCAACACATATCAACAACAATACACTCATATCCCATTGAGTAATTACCGTCGTTGTACTAACAAATACATTCGGAGAAGTGACAAACGACCAGCACTTCTCTCGAGCCCACTTCCTTCTCCCGATTTGGCATTGTCATGTTAATAAAACCGCGTTTAGCATGTGTACAAGAAAAACACGAAAAGGTTTCAATGTCGCCCGGCTCATGGGAACCCTGACGTCTGACGTCACATCCGGCGCTCTTTTCGCTCACTAAAGATGATCTTCTGGTGTACAATAACGGCAGCAATGGGAGCGGTCCAGTACCGTAACGGATTATTATAGATTCTGCATGAAATGTACGGCTGTTCGATGAGGAAAGGGTGTTATTACTTAGATCGTGGAAGATTTTTTTGTAGCGATCTCTGGATCTGCATTTCACTTTGTTACATCGAGTTTGCAGTTGAAGAAGGATTTCGCAAATTTTACAGTCGTGCTATGGTGGTTTAAATGTGAAAGGTCCTGAATTTTTCGGAAATCATATCGTGGTGATGTAATAAAACAATCGAGCATTATAGATATGTTGACTACAAACTATGTTATTTCAAATGAAATGATTCCGTATAGTAAGTCATTTTGAGGAGGAATAATGGTCCTACTAAGGAACCACTAACTGAAATTTGTTCCTGAAAGTGCCTTTCGACGAATGGCGATGTCTMGCCAAAAGCTACTCAACTCAAACTTTCCCATTACTAGAAGCCATAATCAACAATCAAATTATGACAATAGGAACAATAACAAGCCACATCTCACCACCCTCCTTCTCAAAAGAATAGTCTTATTAGGACGTTATTTGTTAGAGCACAAAGGATATCAGATGAAAGTTCTGTACAAAAAGAAATATATCATCTTAAATCAGCGCTAGTGAGAAATGGTTATAGTAGTAAGAATATTTGGTCAGTTTTAATAAAAGTGCTCATCCAAATTAACTAAATTCTGAGCCAGGACAAAATAAATTGAAGTTGAGTTTGCCTTATGTACAAGGCCTTTCGGAAAAATTATGGAGGATGCTTAGAAAACACGATATTTTAGTTGTTGATAGTACATATAATAATTTAGACAAAATTTTAAGTTCTACTAAAGATAAAGTACATTTAGAGAGTGAAGGTGTTTACAAAATTACTTGTTCTTGCGGAAAGTGTTACATAGGTCAAACTAAAAGAAAAGTAGGTACGCGTTTAAAAGAACACATACGAGCTACTAGGTTGCAACAGATATATAATCTTCCGTAGCTGAACACTCATATTTGACTTAACACATGATTGATTTTGATAAAACAAAAATTTTACATAGAGAAAAATATTATCACAAACGTCTAATAAAAGAAGCTATAGAAATTTGTAGGAATACTAATAATTTTAATAGGGACTGTGGAAATTATGAGTTAGGTGACATTTGGAAGGCTATTTTATAGTTATCTTTTATCAAGTAGTTCGTGTATATCTAGTAGGTAGGTAGTTCTTTTTTCATCGTTAGGTTCCTTTTTTATCAGGTTGGCAGGTTGTTTCTATGACGTCTCGCATCCTTGGTGATTTGTTTATTTACTTTCAAAATTTTGTTTGAACTTGTGTCAGGCAAATTTTGAGGTTCTTCGTCTTTGACAAACATTACAGGTGTAATTGAAACGTCAGACTATTAATTTTTTGTTTAACTTTAAATTATTGTTTCGAGAATAATTAGCTATATTCCTTAGGTCACGGTCCACGAGCTCGCAGGATATCGCAGTGCTTTTAGGGTTGAAAGAAAATTGTAACTGCGAGTCACCTGCATAACACTGAATACTACAATTTTTAACACAGTTTGGGAGGTCTGAGGTGTATATAAAAAAAAAGGAATGGACCCAGTACTGAGCCTTGTGGCACACCCTAAATAATGGGACGGCTTTCAGATAAATTACCACCGAAAACGACAATTTGGGAACGACTACGAATTTCGACCTCATGAGTGTTAATAAAGAAATGTAACGAACACGTCCTTTTAATCAGGCCCTGGTAGACGCAATAAAATCGTAGCGAACCGTTACACGACTGAACCTTTGCGATGTTACTCTAATTCAATTGCAGATACCTCAGATACACACGTCCCAATCGAACTTTATGGCGATACTTGGTCGTGTTTGTACGACAAGCCATCGTGTTGTCCATAAAGCACATAGTCCTTTGACCTCGAGCATCACTTCCTAGATAGGTGAATCTATCGCGAGAAGAGCTGATTACGAAAGTTACAGAAAATTCTAAATCCTTTCATTTTGTAAGCAAACAAGGTGATTTTCGTGTACCAAATTTCGACAAAATCCAGCTAAACATTTATAAAACTTCCCCTTAAAAAACGTATCCTAATACCCTGGACCGGAAGATATTTTTGCATAATTTTTCTACGTCCGCCTTGGATCTCGGAGCGGAAGTTTTGTGTAATTGCTTCAGTTTGTTAGCACCGAAGTCGTTTAGCGTACGTCGTTTGTCTCACAGCTATCGCGTTTCATACCATCCAGTTCTTAGCGGGTATACAAACGAAATATAAAGACCTTTCTTTGTGCTTAAAGACGCCTGGCTCATTATTAATTTGAATAATAAATAAGAAAGGACGGAGAAAAATTCGATGCCAGCTCGTTGCTCGCAGGTTATTACAAAATAAGAGAAACTTATTTTTGCCTTATTTCAGGTAATCATATCAGAAATTAGTATCATTAGGTGCAAAATTAAAATAATTATGTAGAAAAGCCTGTCTTAAATATGTCAAGTACGGTACAGTGTTTATAGCTCCTGTTTTGTACACAGTAAAAAATATTGTCCGAGTAACGTTACACTAACACAGAGGAGACACGATAGAGCAAAAACCACTCTAATTTTCACCTTATCGATTTTTTGCAAAACACCTCTAAACAAATGTAGTTTTTACACTAATTACCATCTTTTTTCTCGAACTAGAGCGAATGAAAATATCTAGAGTAAAAGTAACTCTGCTAAGAGTGAACAGAACTCTAGTAGAGATTGGTGTTCAAAACGCGCCATTTGTAACATATCGCTGTGCCATATGGTTGCCAACTTGGAGGTTTTTCAGGTAAATTTAACGAATAAACCTTTACTTAGTAAGAAAAATAGGTTTTAGCAGTTAGGGGATATTTTAGCGGGATGAAATATTTTTAGTTTAGTATTAGCTATTACWATTTATAATTTAAACTTAAAGATTGCAAGCGTTATAGAATTACCAAATGAATCATATGGGAAACTTAGATMTAAAGCAGAATCGATTTATTTACGCTAGATGAGTCGATAATTATTGTACTTTCTTTGCTTGGAAAAATATTTGCACAATGACACTTTATTAGTATGAATAATGATAAGTAAGTTGTCGATCACCACATAGTCTAAATCTTCTCCAAAACATTTAATCGAGTGCCTCAATGACGTTTAACAGACTAGTTAGACTTGTATGCAAGTTTCCAAGCTGAACATGTTATTTTAGTTAAATATAATTGACTTTCGTTTACTGTTTTATAAAGAAACACGTGAAATAACGCAAACATGTTCAGGTACCAGCTGGTAAAGTAAAAGTCACTAAAATTTACTCTAATTTTTTTACTATGTAGTTAAGAATTACGAACTTCTTTTTTCCTTCCAAATCTGCATAAAACTGGCGATGCCCCATTTCCAGACAGAAGTTGGCGTAGCAGTGTACCATGTCTGAATGAATTAAAATAAATTATGTTTTTTTGGGTGATGGCTGTGCGCTTTTGTCGCTGTCGAGCTTTCGTTTTATATTCGCAATCAGACGAACTAGTCGATGTTTTATTCAAAGAGTTCTGTAGCAGAAATATGTGAGTCTCAGCGCGCTTTGAAAGATCAGAATTTACAATTGAAAAAGAAGCTACCAGTTAGCAGAAATTCCACATTATTTTAAGAGAGATCAAGCCAACAAAACCTGTAATTTACAGCCCCAAAACCCACTATTTGCTTCTGCGAATCCAGCAAAAGTGTCGTGATACGTGTCACCAACATAATCAATTTCCTGTCAGAGGGGCTACAAAATTATACCGAATTAACTGGCATAATCCGCCAGCGTGCCATATGGGGTGGGCCATGCAGCTTCCTGGTGCGTATAATGGGTGATTATGCTATTAATTCTGTATAATCCTGGGCGACAGAAGCGTTGTGCATTTAAAATTGAGGGGGTTACCTACGCAGGGGGTGAAAAATGGGACACCATACGTCGCGGCGCATCTACATTTTAGTCGTGCCAATAACGGTATAAGCGTCTGAAATGGTAATTTCTGGGATGGCTCGGAATTTCGTATTTCGTAGTATAAATATGCATGAGTGAGTCATTCCACGTCTGGCTACAGATCAGTATGCAACAGCAGATGATAAAAACACATATGGGTTCCTGTCACACTAAACTGTCATGTACTACACGGAATAAAAGACATTGAAAATTAAAGAAATGTGATTGTATGATCGAATAAAGCACATTTTTTATTGCATAATAGCTTGCTGCACTTTACTTGCAAATCAGTATTAATGCCAGATCATAGTGGTACCACCAGCTTGTATATCGAGCCACGTTGGCAACTTATCTATTTAATTATCACCTCACAGATTAAATATTGACTTGGCAACCTTTTTGCAGCCATAAATGTAAAAGTAGCATTATAATAAGGTATTGTAGTACTACAATGTTATGTAAGAGAAAGGCTGACAGGGTATGGTATTAAACCAGCAATAAAAATTACGTAGTACTAACCATACACCAGATTGAGAGTATGTATTTACCGTTAGTTCCAAGGTGACTTCGATATGCATTTATCTGCTTGCATAGTAAGTGGCAGATAGGTTTTAAGACGAAAATACTTTTCGAACTGTGGGATCCATATACAACTAACTAAAACTGTGCAATTTATAGCTGCAGTAATGTCGTTCTTTTGACCCAACAAATAATTGAGGTTGAATTGCATAACTCCATGATGCGTGAAGACGCCCAGTCATTGCTACTGACTCACCGCGGGATTTTTGAAACATCTGCGAATGGACTCATGCACATTGCTCTAATTGGAGTTACTGAATGCTGCCGATGACCGTAAGTCACGGCCTTCTACCTCGCGAAAGATACAACAAGAGATAATGCTCCAATGGAGACAGATGTCCCAAATAGGGAGCTTGTCAATTTGTTGCCTTGGCTACCTTCGACCGAACGCATCTAGGACATTATGGGTGGAAGAAGGCAAAATGTCCTCCACCTTAAGATTTTTTTGGGTTTAAACAATTTTCCCGGTGCTTAACAAAATAGATTAGCTTTTTGCATTGGAGACTTCCAGTAAGCTTTTTGTTTTATCGCACTGAAAACTTGAAAAGGTAAAATGCAAGCGGTTAGATCCTATTCAACACTGATCAAATATTCGTGTCTATGTTACGTACATTTACGAGTATCTACTATTAAATCCTAGTGAGATAATATTGAAACATAAAATTCGAAAATATTTCATGGTGCTGGTTAAAATAATTCGACACTTTCTCTTGAAATTCAGACTTCATGCTCGGTTTCCAAAGAAGATAAATATAGTACCTCGACTACAATGAGTTATTTTTTACGTACATCGCTTTGCATATAAATGTTTCATTAATTCAAATTAATGATGGATTATTCGTTAATGGCAACGGAATCTTTTGCATTTGCTAATGAAGTTTCACCGTAAGTATAGCTTGAAGGTACTCAATTTTAACATGAATACAAATTATCTTTTTTGAACAGATTTGCCTGCAACCTACTTTTAATTGTGTTCTAAGAAAATATCGAAGAAAATACGTATAAAGAGCTTTAATTCCTGAAAAAGTCCTGCAAACTTTCTCTTAAAATATTTACCTGTAAATCTATTTGATCCCTTCTTGTGCTGTGTCAAATTTAGAAACAATCATTTTCTTCTTTTGTGTCAAWCTGCCGAGTTCTAGTATTTTTCCGGGTTTTTCGTTTGTTGCCCGTTATTAGTTGTATAATGGAWGTTAAATAAGAGCCATGTTTTAATGGAATCGCCCAGGATTAGCGAATTGGAAATGAATTATTTGAAGGAAATCAAAAAGTTTAGTGACGAAGTTAGACCGATAATTTATCTAGACGAAACGTGGTTTAATTCGTATTATACAGTAAAAAAGGGTTGGATAGATATTTTAGAAAAGTGTGTATTACATGTACCACCGTATTATTACGTATATTATACGCAGGATCAAAGGAGAGATGGATTAAAAATTGTTTACTATAAAGCGCAAAAAATATAAACATTCCTCAATTGATTATCACGATGACATGTCGGGTGATATATTTATAGATTGGTTTTGGAATAAACTAATGGAGAATATACCTGCAAACTGTAATAATAATGGACAACGCCGGCTACCATTCAGTACAAAAAAAAATAAAATTCCACACAGAGGCAGTCAAAAACAAAAGAGTATGGACTTCGTAGAGAAATCTGTATTTTGAAGTTAACTATATGAAAGACGAGTTGTTGGAAGTACTAAGAACTAAAGATTAAAAAAAAAGAATATGAAGCAGAGAATCGTGACCATCAAGTGCATCGGCTTCCACCCTATCATTGTATTTTTAATCCCACTGAATTGATATGGACAGAATTCAAGGGAAATTTAAGGAGAAAAAATATAAAACCCAAATTTAGTGTACGCACCGTAAACTTAATTGAAGAAGAGGTCAATAAAATAAATGAAGTTAGTTGAGCAAACTGTTTGAAATCAAAGATAATTATCACGCCAGATATGTCTAAATATTGAGTAACAATTTAGATGGCAATGCCATCTGTCAGCATTGCACTGATATGATGACCATTGCTTTTGTATATAGGTAAATCCAGTTCTGTGCAGTGCTGTCTGCACCAGACCTAAACTGCACTGATGAGCTGTAATGATAGCGAAATAGATCTATCTGCAGTTGGTTGCGGTGCAGATATCACAGCATAGACATGCATTTTAATGTCCAAGAATTAATTATAAATCTAGAGAGCGACAGTAGTGATGAAGATTTTTGTGATAGTGATTGTGACTATACTTAATTTTTAATACTTATTTAGTGCAAACTATCTATCTGTGTAGTTTTAATTAAAGTGTGCGCAAATTGCTATTATTATTTTTTTAATACGGCCCTGGAAACTCTCACCGACGCGTGGCTGAAAGGCCTGCTGCAATTTATGGTTTGCTAGTGGGATGATGGGATTGCCGTCAACAATCCAAAAAGTTAAATACTATATTGAGCCATAAAATTCTTCCAAATATAGACAAACTTTACATTACTAATACAAAAAATAAATATGAGTGAGTACTAAGCATTGAAACGATAGGAAATAATACGAAAATACAGACTTTTTTTTATCAAAAGATCTCCTTTTTAATAACCAATGTAAGTGAGAAAAACCAATACCAATACCAATACTAATGTACATTTTTTTCACAGTTATTTCCTTATMGATATGTRTGGATACGATAGTCACAAGACCAGCAAGCTCTTTTAACTTTTAACATAATTGCAATAAATAAAATTTTCAAAGTATGCAATGTACCCCGTTTGAATTAAAAGAAGTGATGCAGTGGCGTAGCCAGAAAATTAACTTGGGGGGGGGGGGCAAAGCTCCAAACACAAGAAAAAACAGAGGAGGTGTGACTTAAATTTTAATGTTTAATTTGCTAAAATGTTTATTATAAACAAACCAATTTGTACTGCTAAATGTAAAAAAGCTGCTATTCCATTATCAAAATAATTTAGTTCCTGGGGGGAGGGGCCATTGCCCCTCTGCCCCCACCCCCTAGGCTACGCCACTGAAATGATGTAAACAATTTTCATTTAAAAAGTATTGTCTATGCTGATTTTAAAATTTAGAATACCCCACTCTGCCTAACATAACTAATAGCTCATGTCCAAGCTTTATTAGAAAAAAAATCCTCGTCGCTCAGCAGGTGACACAATCTTCAATAATCCCCCTGTTGGAGATCCCAATCGGCAAGGCCGTGAGTCCAGACATCAAGATAATCACATTCAATTAAGCAAAGCCCGCTTAATTCTTGGGGCCCGTGCCGGTCGTTACGCGACCAAAAACGGCGTTATCGTCCAAACAACATGTTTCGCTGTTTATGTTTCCGCATGCTCACGGTAATTATTATTTATACGCGGGGTGGTCGTTAATACACGGCACGTACAGGTTATGTGGCAGTTAATTCCTGTATATCTTGGTTGGCCTGTCCCGCTGGTAAGTTATGGTCGTGGTGGAAGCGGGCATTTAGGGAAATATTGCCGAATTTTAATGACCGTATGTAAGGCTTGGTATTTTGAAGTTATCAAACGTTTATTAGTTCAATATTCTATCATATCAGCTCGTTTTCTTTTTCAGGTAGGTTGCGAAGGTAATTTATAATATAGTATAATACAGACTAACCAATAAAGTTAAGGTATATGTTGTAAGCGAGGGAACAAACTATACCAGTGGGTGTCTTGGAAATCACTACCCCAAAATTGTAATTTCTATTTCTCTTAGTACCTAAACAACAGACATCTTATTCTCTCTAGAAAGTAAGAATTACTTTTTATACACCACGAGTGTCATACACTTTACAGAGTGGGACAAAATTCCCGAGGAAAGGCAACGCACAAGAAAGACAGAGGTAGATAGAAACTGTTGGTATATTTTGTTGTCAAAAAGCATGTCTACGCTATGTTGTCTGAACCGCAACCAACTACAGACAGATTTCGCTGTCATTACAGCTCATTGGTGTAGTTTAGGTCTAATGTAGACAGCATGGTATAGAACTGGTTTTGTCTATATACCAAACGTCTGGGAAAATGTTACTAGAAACACAGATGGCAATTCCGTCTGTCAGTAAACCCTGCAGAATTACTAAACCTCTGATCTTTCTTGGAACATCTGAACTCTTTCAGATTTGGTTCTAGGAATTTCATTTTAACAGCCTTCTTCGATTTGGATTACTCCTCCCACATAACGTGGTCATCAAAATAAAAGGTATAATAATCTTGAAGCATAATAATAAAACTATTACTTCTATCTTCATCAGATTTTTGATCGGTATCTTCTTCATCTTCTTTTGTTTTCGAACGAACAGACTTTTCTACCACAGCACCATTTCTTCCTAGCTTTGTGGTATTGTTTTACTGCTGCTCATATCTTCAAATGAGTCCTCCAAGTTGTTTGATTTAAATTACAATTAATATTAGTTTCTAGGTACAACGATATGAGAATTATTTTTATTTTTAGTTTAGGAATAGTGACTACGTATCTTTTTTATGTCAATACTTTCGTCTTTAGTGAGAATAAAAACAATATTCACACTTTTGATTGCTCTTAGTAAATTCTAAAACTTTGTTATAACATTAAAGCTTTTTTTTGTATCCAATAGCTTCTGCTAAAAATGCACCGATCTCCAGTCTTCATATCTTCTACGCGGTCTTAAGAAATTTGAGCATTTTTTACACCGTTTACTCTGCCACTGTTCGAGTGATTTTAGGTTAGGTTGATCGTCTTTTTTGTCTGTTATGCATATTTCAAGATCACATCTGTCACAATATAGTCCTGACTTAACCCCACATCGCCAGTGCCCTTTTAAAACTAACTAACCAACGCAATGAAGACATTGCATTTTAAAACAAATCCCACCGTCTCCAACGCTGCTCTTTGTTTACAATTTCCCAACTTCCTTGTAAAACATTAGAGCCGAGAAACCCACGCCGTCTCGATCGAGGAAATGCCTACAAGATTTCCGTCAAGGCGATACAAGGCGCTCTGACAGAACCTAAACGTACTTTACGTTCTTTATCTTTTCACCACGTCTGCGAACACTTCAACCTTCATTAGAAAAAGCCGTAGGAAGTCGCGTGTGGCGTAATATGATTACTCAAAAGCACCGCATGTCATTAAATGGTAACAGCGATTTTTTTCCGAAATGATACTGGTAACATGTGGACGAGAGATTTTTATTGTTTGAATGGAATGGAATAATAGGTACAGTAATTGTACGTTATTATTATTGTTGTGCGCAGGTGTACACGTACTTCCTTACTGGTAAAATAATAATGATGGTAGTGAGTTTATTGTACATATTGAGCTAAAAATAATCATTTGTGTTAAATTTGTTTTTTTTATAACGTGATTTTTTGCAAGACTTTACATATACCTAAAACGTTTTGTCTATCACGTTTTCGACACATAATATGACACCGCATTCCGTTGGATACGATACGTGTAAATAAAAGAGGACCTAAAATTGATCCTTGCGGGACCCCTCTTTCGGTATACATATGACATCTGCTGTGAGACTGCCACAGCCTGAGAACGCCCTACTGGAGAAATATTTCCATTTACGTTACTGCCCCATATTCAAGGCCTACATAATGGAAAACTGAAGCCAATACTTTATGAGAGATTGTGTCAAATGCCCTAAAAGAATCTGTAGAACTAGAGTGTATTCAATAATCAATATTGGACTGAAACTAGGAGTGTATGTTATGCTGATACGCTAAGTGAAACAGTAGTTGTTAAGCCAATATTTGCCAATGTTAAAAGTAAATAAAATAAATATAAATAAATCTCAATAAATAAAAAAAGTTCAAATTTGGTGAAGATATATGTAGGGGAAAACATAGCTAGTGTTTTTATACATTTATTTTGATCTGTTTAAGGTTTTCTTGAGATTTTATTTGATTTGATATTCTTAAAAAGCAGATCAAATTACGTAAGTATATAAAATCTCATTGACCTACGACAAACCGTTTAAAACTGCTGATGATTTCAGTTTCGGGGTCGAAACTAGGTAATGACACGATCCAAAAGTGGGCGTAACTCCGCAAAAAAAAGCGTTTTCTTTGGCGGAATATCCTATTATTGGGTATTTTGAGCTGAACAAAAGTATTATGCCGTCAGATTTGAGATTAGACAACAACTGTGGACGCCAGGACCATATTTATCGAAGACAGTTCTTTGGGTGTAAAAAAAATCGTAAAAAATAACGCGTGGAGATATGACGATGTGGTCTTCAGCAAACGATAGAGCGACTCAGATTCTATAAGTGTGTAGAATTTCAAGGACCGGAAGACAGCCGTTCCGAGATTACGTCAAAAATGGCGCTCCGGTGCACTGTTCTTGGTCCTAAAATCACTATTTTCGGGTACTGATGCGGTCGTATTTCCTAAACCGGAAGTCTGAGACCCCTAGTGTTATATATTTTCTGAATCAGCACGTCGAGATCTATTTCCCTGAATTATCTCAAATGTTTCAGAGATTTTGCAAAAATCGTCATTTTTTCCGACAAAAAAGAATTTTTTGTCGATTTTAACAAAGCTTCCAAAAAATCTGAAATAATTCAGGCAGATAGATCTCGACTTGCTGATTCAGAAAATATATAACAATAGGCTTCTCAGACTTCCGGTTTAGGAAATATGAGCGATTTAATGCGGCAGAATCTGACATATGGATAAATCTGGTCGTATTTTCCAAACCGGAAGTCTGAGACCCCTATTGTTATATATTTTCTGAATCTGCATGTCGAGATCTATCTCCCTGAATTATCTCAAATGTTTTGGAGATTTTGTAAAAATCGTCATTTTTTGCGACATGAAATTTTTGTCGATTTTCACAAAATCTCCAAAACATTTGAGATAATTCAGGGAGATAGATCTCGACGTGCTGATTCAGAAAAGATATAACAATAGAGGTCTCAGACTTCCGGTTTAGGAAATATGATCGATTAAATGCGCTAGAATATATGTAGGTACCTATGCAATTTTGTCGATTTTCGCAGTCCCCGAAAAATCTGAAAAAATTCAGGGAGATAGATTTCAACGTGCTGATTCAGAAAATATATAACAATAGGGGTCTCAGACTTCCAGTTTGGAAAATACGATCGGATTTAGTTATCTATATGTCAGATTCTAGCGCATTAAATCGCTCCTCTTATTATTATTATTCGCTTTTAAAGTGTTATACTCAAACATAAATACAAATTTAAGTTTGACAGGTGCATTTCCCATCTGTTTGTAATTTTTACTGCCATGGGGCCTATATTTTGCAAATACGTCATGGGAGTACCGCAGGGTTCACTTTTACGACACCGAACTAAAGTACAGTTTCGATTCAACCATTATAGACAACTGCAAAGATGAGTGAACAAAGATAGAAAAATCTAGATTTATAATTCTGAATACCAACGGCTCGTATATACTTATGCAATGACACTGCGTAGGTCAAACAGCAGAGCGACAAAGGCCGACTGTTGCACCTCTAAACTAGTTCTAAATAGCAGAAAACTAGTGCCTTAATTCTTTCTTCGCGTGTAGAAATTTGACATATATCGCTTCTGTTGTACTTGCGCAACGCTTATTTGGTTTCGCTGTAGAGATTTTCGATCTTTCTCGCGTTACGCAAGGCGGTTGCGGGCAATAGTATCTGGCAAACAATTTGTTTAAGACCACAGACAGTGGCGTACATAGACGACGGGGACCGCTAGACGCAAATTTAAGTTAACTTCGAGAACTGCCCTGCATTTAACAAAATTAATCAAAACTTATGGACGATCCCGTAGTACAATCATTTAAGCTCGAAAAGGAAAGAGCAAGAAAATTTACAAAGCCCTACGTACCCACCACCTCCGCTACTGCACACACAGCTTAGACCGCCGTGTATCTACATCTTCGCAAACTGGTTTCACATGTAGAAAAGTGTAAGTGGATAACTTTTACTTTCGTGGACGTGAGCCCGTGGCCGCTTTTCTTTTGTTTTCGCGCTATTGCTTCACGGCTGATTGGAGACGGCGGCGTCGGCTACCTGTGTTCAGTCGTCCGATTGAAATTCGCGGATTTCCGAGAAAAATTAGGAACACCTGTCCGACCTGTGAATGCTCACGAAAGACCGATAGCCTAGGAGAATGTAGATTTTTTTACTGGTCGCAAAAACAGATTTTAACCGCGGGGCCTTAAAAACTATCTGGTGAAGTCATCTTCTAAACCGTACATTCGATTTTCGTGTAGGTATTCATTGTTTAGGTTTCTTTACTAATTTCCTGCAATGGATGACACGTCTTCAGAAAAAGCATATTGACTTAAAAATGAGAGTTAACGAAAACGAAAAAACTGTCAAAGATATGGAAGGTATAATGAAATTAAATCTTATAAAGATATAAAGAGCTGTTTTTTTTGTTTTCGAAATGTTGTGTTATCGCTTCAATTTCTTTTTAATATTACCGGTTTCTGTTGCAACTGGTGAGCGGAGCTTTTCTAAGCTCAGGTCAATAAAAAACTATTTCCGATCTACCATGGGTCAAACTATCAAATCCGGCCGCCATTTCGATTGAAAGTGACATTTCTGATGGCTTATACTTTTCAATTCTGATTGATGAATTTGCCATCAAAAGTCTAGAAAAGTAATTTTTTAATAAAAGATTGCCAAAGATCATTAACAATATCTAGTAAACGAGATTTCGTTATTTGTTTTGTTTCTTTATTTTGATTAATATTTATTGATGAAGATGGTTTCATTTGAAGAGCTTTTCTCCAAGACTTATAATTGGACCTCCTTGCACACATTAGTAAATTACCATCGCGTAAAATTATTATAAGACTGCGCAATATGAAGAAACAAAACTGGTTTCGAAATGTCTGCTTTCCGCTGCGCCAATTTGTCTAACGAGTGCAGGTTCAATTAGTTTGATTTGGCTAAGGAAAAAAGACCGGTTCGTTGCACTTGGCTAAATATTACGATGCATCCTGTGATTAAAAAATTTTCACTATCAGTGGGCACATGTAAACTGAGGATAAGACAATCTAGGAGTTATGACATATTATTTCGGACTGGTTCTTGATATACCCTAGTTCATTCTGGACGTCCAATTAACGACCACTACAAGGTGATTGAGTTCAGCATCATCAAGTACAAGATAAAAGACAAGCATATGTCATCAATGTTAAGCTAATGTTAAAATAAGTGTTTCTTTTTTAATCACTCTAATTTAAACGTACTATCCATCCAATACCTAAGCTATTGGCGTCTTTTTTCAAACAAACGATGCAGCCGCAAATGCAGGCAAAAAATAAAAGGGTAGCCGCACCTAATAAAGAACGTTTTTTGTGCAAAAAATACAGACCATAAACATGAACAATAGTTCAATATTAAGAAGTTAAGTACAATACCGTAATATCCACGATACTCTAAAGGTAACAAAAACTAACCATCAATTCTGGCATTCCAAAGCACGAGCCTAAATATTTAATTCTTAATTTCACCTAACAATACAAGCTACTAGAGAACGCGATCTACTTTTAATTCATCGTAATTAGGTCCAATTTATGACAGCAGGGGTCCCTACTGGAGACGTCATTGTTAACGGGATTTCCCAATTGATGTCTGTAAATGACGAAGCAAGATTAAACTGGAGAACTTCAGGCCAACCCTTGTGCCAACACTAGATTTCTCGTAAATAAGGATAAGTTTAGCACAGATATGATACCAGCACGGACAGACGCATTAGTATAATCTATGATAAATAAACTGTGCAGTGCAAATAAAAACGAATACTTTCAAATCATATGATGACTCCCCTCTGATATTTATCTGTTGTGTCATCAAACGCTTTGATCGCGACTGGTAGCGGGACCTTATGGTCAAATTAATTTTCGTTTGTTTGGCCACGCCGAATATTAAAACGGGATATCATATCGAAATTATCACAGGTGTTATCAATTTGATTGTCGCCATTCCCGTTGGTGATTAAGTTCCAGTTTTTCCCGGGAGCCTCGTTGATGATTAATAAAGTACTGAGAAGCTCGTACTTGTAAAAAACAAAAGTAGGATAGTTTACAAAAAGTGCACGAAAGAAAATCTGCCAAGAACATTGACAACAGTGGCAATTCTGCAAATATGGTAGTGTGAGAAAAATTAATGTAGAAAACAATTGCAATAAAATTATTACTCATGGTTGTTCAGCTTATGTTTCAAATCTACAGGATGTTTCATGACCCTGACGAAATTAAAAATGCAATCCAAAATACATTTGCAGAGGTAACATTGATAATTATTCATTCTCTTAAAAAATATAAGACGTGGAGAGCTGTAAAAATTCGTAAACTTTGACATAAATTTTAATCATTTGCTTTAAGTAAATTCGGTATTATAAAACAAATTTCATTTTTGAAAAATGTTTATTGAATAACATTAATGTAATAAATTCTCAAAATGTCGCCCTCCGCTGTTTTCACAAGCTTGAATTCGTGCCCAAAACTATCTTTTAACATGCATTAACATTTCTGGAGTGATGGATCTACATGCATCACGTATTTTATTTTCTAAATGTTCTACACTTTCAATTGGTGTTTGGTATACTTGCTCTTTTACCATTCCCCACAGGAAAAAATCCAAAGGAGTAAGGTCCGGGCTTCTCGGTGGCCACCGATTAAATGAACCTCTTCCTATCCATCGGTTAAGCAAAACCAAATCAAGATGATTTCGCATTATTCTATGATAATGCGTAGGTGCCCCTACTTGTTGGAACCATAGATCTTGTCTTACTTGTAAATTTACATTTTGGAGAAGTACCGGTAAAATGTTTCTTGAAAAATTTAGATAAGTATTGCCGCTTAAACTATCGCGAAAAAAATAAGGCCCAACAGTTTGATTCCCCAATATTCCGCACCAGACATTCGTCGAGTAGATGGTTTGAAAATGTCCTTCTCGATTTCTTCGTGGATTTTATTGCGCGTAATAATGCATGTTATGTTTGTTAACTCCACCATTATTAGAAAATCTTGCTTCAACTGAGAAGCAAATGTTGTCATAAAATCTCACATTCAAAGTTTGGTGTTCACGAAAAAAGTTACAAAAAGTCAGTCTTTTAGGATAATCTGTCTCCTTTAAGGCCTAAAACAATTGCAAGTGATACGGATGAAATTGATTGCCTATAATTATTTGGTGTACTGAAGACACACTAATACCGCTTGCTCTTGAGACTACCCTTTGACTAATATGAGGATTTTCGTCAATCATTTCCAATACCTTAATTTCATTGTCAGGGCCTGTTGCTGTTCTTTCTATTGACTTTTTCAGTGGTGGCCAGTTTCTTTTTAAAGTTAATTCAAGTCTCTTGAAAATTGTATCGGCAGGAGCTCTTCTATTTGAAAAACGTTGTCTGTATAAACGGGCAGCAGCGGAAGCATTTTTCTTGCATTCACCATAAATCAAAATCATATCTTTTTTTTTTCATCTTTTGAATACATTTTGACTTTTAATAAATACAGTGACAGGAACCACAGCGCATAGCCGTCATGGATTCCCAATTTATTTTTAAAATAATACCATTATGTAAAATAACCACATTGGCTATGCGAATGTATTTTGGGTTGCATTTTTAATTTCGTCGGGGTCATTATCATTCGTGAAACATCCTGTATACGAATAAAAGAACCGATTTATATTAATCTCAAGTTTACAAAAGAATATTAATTGCAACATTTGGATTTGCTGGTCCACAAAATTAACAGGGCATGCTTCTCGAAGGAAAAAACGTCCATGGAAGTAAGTGTAATAGCAATACAAGAGAGGCTATACGTGAATATCATAAAACTAATTTAAAAATCATTGATCACAATATTTTCATAACAGCGTGCAACAAAAAGGTAAGTCTTTTTATGTCTAATTTTTAAAAAATATGTGTACATTTACCATTTATAAACTAAAAAATATATACTAAATAAAAATATTTTATAATAAAATAAATTTAAAATAAGTTTATTTTTATTGCATTTTTTTATTTCACCACATTTTGTATTTTATTTTTGTTTTTCAAATAGTRGTATTGTCAAATCATTGAATTTCTGCGGCGATGATAATTTAGGTTTAGAACCGTCTGTAATAAATAAATTTCAATGACTATTTCTAATGTTAATAACGTTTATTTTGGTCAAAGATCAGGGGTTCGACATACTAAGTTTTTGCAACGGTCATTCATTGCTCACACTAACAATAACTTACAGAATCTTCTTCATGTACCTCTTCCTCGCGATAAGAGTATACGACTCTCTGTGCCCAGTACTGAAGTACCTCATAATTCCACCCAGTGGCGGTTTCTCTTAAGGGCKCAAGGGCGCGCGCCCTCCCTGACAACCATAMAATATTTAAAATATAACTATTAATATGTCYATCAAATTTTGTCGTATCATTTACCGCCATATCCTTAGCGAAAGCACGCACAMTAACTAATAACACAATATTAAAATGACTCGCCACGCCAGGTTGCACGTACGTACACTCGCCGCACCAGTATGCACGTACGGTAGATACTTTACCGGGGCCCCGCGTCTTAAATGCGCCCAGTACTAATACATTTCTTACGGGACGTTGCCATGACAACCATGACAACAAAATTTTTCGTACGTAATAATACCCACAAGATTTGTCCCGCGCTGGGCGCCAGCATTTTGCGCCGCGGACTCGATTCGGAATAGGCATGGAGCAGTTCGTTAATCGTCGTAAATGTCTTCGTGCTCGTGTTGTGACGGTGATTTGTAAAGTTGTCGTTGCTTCGTGCAAGGGAAAACGTTGTTTGTGCTTTGTTGCCAAAAATGAATTTAATTAGCGAACTTATTAAAAGTAATTTTCATACGTTGACTTTAGAAGATAAAATTAAAATCAAGAAATTAGGCAGGCCGTTACCTGACTTGGTTCTAGCTCAAGTAAACAAACGCAATGAAGAAAATAGAACCATGAAGGACAGAAGGATGGACTGTAATTTTAAAAAACCGTAGGTAATATATTTTTTTAAATTTAACAATTTGGTGCATTTTTTTTCGAGAAATAAAAAAGTTTTGTTTGATGTTGCCATTATTAAGTAGGTTTAAAAAAGACGTTATTTTTTGTTGCTTATGCCGAATTTTTGTAAGAAATAATAAAGTTTTGTTTAATATTGACATTATTAAGTATTGTTATTTTATGTTTAAAAAGAAGAGATTTTATTACTATTGTTATTGTTACTGTTACTTATGCGCCCCCCCTCTTGAAAATTCAGGAGCCGCCACTGATTCCACCGCTCCGAATCCAAAACAAACCACCAGGTTAACCCTTCTCACATAGCACCGCACAACAACAACAAACTTTCGCGAACGTTTTCGCAACAGGTCTCGCTACCCCCGAACCTGTTCCTCGACACGTGTTCGCCCCGATTCTCAACAACCCCTTGTCGGCTGGTAACGACCTTCTTCCTTCAAAGCACGTGCTGTTTCGCAATGCGATTGCGTAACGACGTCCTGCGCGCACGATACGCACGACATCGCGCACACTACTGAAGAGCCCGATGCAATACCGTGCAATAAAACGTCGAAGAGGGGTTTACCCACCGGCGTTCGGTGTGGAGGAACGAACAATGACTCCCATCGCGGCGTCCGTCCTCGTCCATGATGCAGAGGCGATACGCMCCCTCGGAGATCGAATAACAAAGATGCGCCAAAATATTAAGTAAAAATTTTTGACTTTTTTATACTTCGATATCAAATTTTTCTCTCCAAGCGTTACCCAGGGTTCCAATCCTGGACCTCTGTTGTTTCCGCTTTTCATAAATTAATGATCTTGTCGATGTATTTTGCACAGAATATTGGTTAATCGATTTACTTCGAAAACACACGAAAAATTAGGGTCATTAAATTGTGGGGTAATCAGAATCCTCGTATGTTTTAATAACTCGCCATAACCAAAAAGCCACGTCTTCCAACAAGATGCTGCTAGTAATTAACCACTTCAAAAGCTTAAAAACGAATTTGATGTTTTGTAATTTTTCGGTGGAAACTAATTTTAGCTCAAAATCGACACACAGATGTATTTTGAGCTGCAGATTCTAAAAATTTGATCAGAAATGAGCTAGGACGTCGGGCGGCCTAATTTACGCCACCTTTAGAGCGAACCGTAGTAGCTAGCGACCAACGGATACCATTCCGAAATTCAGGAGGTCCAGATTACTAAATATGCTTGAAATTATACAAATCGGAGCTGCAAAAATTTTAAGGTCCAAAAAGAGCAAAGGGGCTAGCCTTTGATGTTTTGCGATTTTTCGGTGGAAACTAATTTTAGCTCAAAATCGACAAACAGATGTATTTTGAGCTGCAGATTCCAAAAATTTGATCAGAAATGAGCTAGGACGTCCGGCGGCCTAATTTACTCCGCTTTTGGATCGAACCGTTGTAGCTAGCGACAAACGGATACCATTCCGAAATTCTGGAGGTCCAGATTAGTAAATATGCTTGAAATTATACAAATCGGAGGTGCAAAAATTTTAAGGTCCAAAAAGAACAAAGGGGTTAGCCTCTGATGTTTTGCGATTTTTCGGTGGAAACTAATTTTAGCTCAAAATCGACAAACAGATGTATTTTGAGCTGCAGATTCCAAAAATTTGATCAGAAATGAGCTAGGACGTCCGGCGGCCTAATTTACTCCGCTTTTGGATCGAACCGTTGTAGCTAGCGACAAACGGATACCATTCCGAAATTCTGGAGGTCCAGATTAGTAAATATGCTTGAAATTATACAAATCGGAGGTGCAAAAATTTTAAGGTCCAAAAAGAACAAAGGGCCTTTGATGTTTTGTGATTTTTCGAAGGAAACTAATTGTAGCTCAAAATCGACAACCAGATGTATTTTGAGCTGCAGATTCCAAAAATTTGATCAGAAATGAGCTAGGACGTCGGGCGGCCTAATTTATGCCACATTTAGAGCGAACCGTAGTAGCTAGCGACCAACGGATACCATTCCGAAATTCAGGAGGCCCAGATTACTAAATATGCTTGAAATTATACAAATCGGAGGTGCAAAAATTTTAAGGTCCAAAAAGAACAAAGGGGTTAGCCTCTGATGTTTTGCGATTTTTCAGTGGAAACTAATTTTAGCTCAAAATCGACAAACAGATGTATTTTGAGCTGCAAATTCCAWAAATTTGATCAGAAATGAGCTAGGACGTCGGGCGGCCTAATTTACTCCGCTTTTAGATCGAACCGTTGTAGCTAGCGACAAACGGATACCATTCAGAAATTCAGGAGGTCCAGATTAGTAAATATGTTTGAAATTATACAAATCGGAGTTGCAAAAATTTTAGGGTCCAAAAGGAACAAAGGGGTTAGCCTTTTTTTGTTTTGCTAGTTTTTGGTAGAAACTAATTTTAGCTCAAAATCGACACACATATGTATTTTTTTATAATAAGTTGTTTACAAAACAGAAGGAATAACCAAGCTGTTTGGATGCAATTAAACCTGTGTAAGAAATAATGATCTCTAATACTTACTTAGTTTATATTTCCTTCCAAGTGAACAAAATTAAGTTAAACTAACCAACAGCAAAATCGTTAACAATCCTAGGCCTCAGTTCTTTGCCGTATCTCAGCTAACAAAAAATATAGAAAATTAGCAACTGTGTTTTGCCCCAAATGGTGCCCCAGTGAAAAATTAAAAATCGAAGATTGTTCACTTTTGTAGTGAATTTCTCTTTCGCCAGCAACTTTCAACCAGACTACCACCTGTCCAGTGCCTTCAATTGAAAAATCTGACGAACTATTTCAATATCTTTTGTTATTCGCATCAACAATAGTAACAGATGTTAAACGTAGCATCTCAGTCAGATGCGGGGAAAGTAAAAAATCGACCTCATTAATTTGGAAAGAAATAGTAAATAGTTGCACTACTATCTGTGTGGGTTAACGTATTGCAAACTAGTAACTAAAAACTAACGCGCTTCGTAATTATCTATGATCATGTTCCGCCATGAAGTCGGGCATTTCACATATTATTAATGCTAGCGGTTTCATAACTTTACCATACTTCTAGTTTTTCACGCTATCGTAATTTGAAATCAGAAAGTGTTATAAAGTGCCGGATAATGATCATATTTATTAAAATGTACTTGCAACGTTATTAATTATGAGAAAAAGAACCATCTACCAAAAAAACCGCTAAATCCAGCTGATTTTTAAATTAACGGCGCCATCTCGAGGTCTTACATTATATTACGTTCGCCCTTTATATGAATAAAATGACACCCATTTTCCGAATTTGACGGGTCAATTTATGCATTTTACGTTCAAAATAGGTAAATCCCCGATGTCAGATCGATCATTGTATAAAAAAAATGCAAGAGAGGCTCTTTCGGGGGATGAATCTGGAACATGCTGCCGGAGGGGGCAAAACAGTGTCCCTGTTGGCGATAAATCACGCGGTTAATGGGAGTGCATTTGGTCGTCATGGTTACTCCACAATGCGAGTTTTTGGGGTGAACCTAGGAATCTGGGTGGCGAGGCGTCAAATTGTCCCGTGCTTACAAGTATATTCAACGCTTGCTAGACGGGCATTTTTTTATCGATGTGTTTTCTAAAACAGAAAGATTTATGGTTGTAGGAAAAGGTCTATGAAACCGATTTATGCAGAAATTTATTGGTATTCTATCCCTTTACAGCAGGCTTCGCAATAAACTGATTAGGTTTTTGATACTATCCCTTATTGTGTATACAGGGTCGCTACAAAGTATGGAACCAGCAGGATTGCACGTTCCCCTGATCTTATTAAAAAATGCAACTTCCGCCCATATCTCGGAGCTGACACGGAGTTGAAAAAAATTGCAGAAAATGCAATTTAATTACCCATAGGCCCATACACAATTTCAGAAAAATCGGTCGAATAGAACCTGAAATATCCTACTGGTTCCATACTTCGTAGCGACCCTGAATATATATTTGACATAAAACAATACCTAAGTGTTTGTGACGATTATGTGGGGTGTATGTTACTACTTTATAATAACAATAACCTCTTGATCATAAACAATTGAGCATTTCACAAATAGCTCTTATAACGGGTTTCATAGATGTTTTCCTACAACTATACAAACACGAACCACCCTGAAGCAGATGCTACGCAAAAAACCGAACAAAAAACCAGATGCATTACTAATACAGGAAGAGCCATTTGTGGCACGTTTTAAAAGATTCCCGGCCAAATGTGTCACGCGTTGTGTTGTTTTCTGGGAAAACACACAGATTATCCCGGCCTGTCGGTTATTACGCCCAATTTTCGTACGTTGTTAGTCATAAATCCAGTGCTATTGGTTAAAACCAGCTGCCCATAGCCGTGGCAAGCAACGAATTATACGCCAGAACATTCTGCCGATCACAATTATCGTCTATTACTGAACAGATTTTTTTTGACGGGTGATAAAACGAAATTGTTTCTCCTGGTTTCATTTCACGGTTCACCCCTTAAAAAAAGAATGACTGAAAGCATAATATTCTAAAAAAAAAGACGAAGAAAGGGAAGGAGAATACAAAATAAATTAAATTCGTTTACTTACGCATTAGGAAATGTATGTACGTACCTGCAACAAAAGAAAATAACATTAGGTTGAATGAACTGATCCATCCCAAAGAGGGAGTAAGTATTTAATCCTGGATGCATAAAAAATTATTCAAGGTCGATTCCCTACTTCTAAATGATTGTTGTGAGAAAGCTAGGGGGTTATCACTTCCAAAATATACGTCCCAAACATTACACATGACAAGTAAGAATTTAGGATGGCAATGCCATCTGTCAGCATTACACTGCACACTTAACGGGAACTACTTCCTATAAAGGAAGTGACCGGTAGTCTGACAAACTGGCATGCAACTGCATACTTCAATATGACAGCAGGCCCCACGGCACTTTTTGCTAGCGGGCAAGAACCGACATACATTAAAATGCATGTCTATGCTGTGCTGTCTGCACCTCAACCAATTGCAGATAGATCTATTTAGCTCATCACTGCACTGATGAGCTATAATGACAGCGAAATAGATCTATCTGCAGTTGGTTGAGGTGCAGACAGCACAGCATAGACATGCATTTTAATTTATTACACATGACATATATCATTTCATTGAATTCGAGCCATTCATAACCATTTCATAAAGTTACAGAATAGTGTACGCCATTCTATGATCATTCATCTTAAATTATATAATTACATAATCATTTTTATGTATTACATACCATTTTATCTATGTCATGTAATTTCGTGACAAAACTAAAGTACAATTATTTCAAGGTAACTAATTCCAGCGACATAAAAGTTATTAATATAATATGTGGATCGGGTATATTAAAAAATGATAATTTTTAAAGAATCGAATGCCTATTCAGAAATGAACTAAATTGTCCTTGGAAGAAGCTTCAGATATGGTTGTTTTCAACAGCTCATTTGACGATTGTCGACAATGACTCTTCCTCGGAATCGTTAGTTGAATTTAAATTTTGATTTGAACCTTGATCGAGATTTGAACATATATTTGAAGCTTGATTTCCGGAAAACAAATTCTTGCTGTTTATTTTAGTGTTTTGGTTCAGAAATTTGTTACTGAAATTACTGTCATTTGTTTGATTGTCTGTATCACTATCTAGCCCTTCCTTTTCTGACATGCTGGGATAACAGATAACTCACTTTGAAAATTCGAGCGGAAATTCCTATAAAAATGAATTTTAATTACATTCATGGCATTACAAATACAATTACATGAGTTTCGTCTATTCATTATATATTATTACATGCCATTACGTGGTATTGTGTGCGCATTACTACATAGAATAAAAATTTTGTTGCGATATTTCATAAACATTACACGTTATTCCAAAAGGTATTACACAGAATGATTGGGACCGTTACATGGAGTGATAACCCCGTCGTAAGAAAGGCTCTTGTTGAGATATGAAAGTCCATAACTGAAATCGATTTATCAAATTAAAAATACCCCTGTATCCTATACAGATTTACGCTTAAACTGAAAAAAGTGATAGCGGTTTTCTGGTGAAACGCAAGGAGAGTATTATTCTTTTGTTTTTCCTACAAAAAGTTTTTCTCATACTAGCCCGTTTTTTTACAATAGCAACGATCAGAACAGAAGGCACCTACTGGCATTTTCTCCAACGCTCTTTATACTAAAACTCGGTCTCATTTGTGTGCCACTGTGACATTTTATCGTCGAAGTATCCGACACGCATCGGGGTCGTTCCAAACGCCACCACGGTCCAACAACCATTTTCATCAGTTTACTGAAGTTTCTGGTCATAAATAAACTGCCAAGATTCGAGGATGATTTGCGACGCGGAAAGAAAATGTTCGTGAAAGGTCGCAACGCCTGCGATATGGGTTGTTTGTTTCTGCAAAGTTTGAGGGGGTAAATGGGGCGAAAAGGGTAGAAAACGGACCTAACGCTTTAAAACTAGAGAGAAACATTGATGTTTTGACGAATTATCTGCAACAACTAGTTTCTTACACCTGCATTGGTTATTGACGTCAGAGAACAAACTTCAAATCCACCAGACCTCACAAACAGCCTGCGACGTTACATTTTTCCAGAAAACAAGCTCTCAACGGGCATGAATGGTTCGGCGTTATGAACAATAACAAAAATGAAACCATATTTACGCGTTTATTCCGGAAACAATATACAATTAACAACAATTACCGGGCTCCATCCAATTTACCACATCCGCGTTAATTAAGCCATCACAAAAAGAGCAAACTGTTTGCAGAGGATCGTCGGGACTGGTTTGTTTGCACGGTGTCAACGTTGTTTACTTTTGCGACATTTACATGAGTACGCAACGGTAAAATTCGCCCTGAATTCGATCACTGTGATCGTTCAAGCGACAGGAGGAAAATATCATTGCATAATTGGCATGTTACTCTGTGTTGCCACATGTACGTTAAATCAGGACAAACAAAGAATTAAATAGTCGATGAGGACATCTAATAAACTATGTTTAGGCAACATTTGACTTTAGGTAATGTGTTTTCGGAAAAATCACTGTCTCTATAAAAGACTGACAAATAGTAGAGTGTTTTACAAGTAAATAAAAGTGATTAAGCGAGCTATATCGTGAATGAATAAATTGTTTTTCCTGTTCTCAAAGTAATCTGTGTCAACTGTGTAGACTTGTCGACAAAGAAACAAAACATCACAATATTAAATAAATAATTTGTGATGTAGCTTTCCTGCAAACTGCCAAATGATTCAATCAAGTAAAATTAAACACGCAATTTGGAATTAGTATCAGAAGCAGAGTCAAGTTTGCTACTTACAAAGTCTAAAGCAAAGTACGAGAAAGTTTACCAACAGTTTTGTCTCTGGAGAAATGAAAAAAATGTGCAAGGAACAAATGAAAACATTCTAATTGCGTACTTTTATGAAAAGGTTTGTTTCATTTATGAAATTTATTACAAGAACTAATTTTAAATATTCTTACAGGTGAAAACTCTTAAAGCTTCAACACTCTGGTCTGTGTATTCAATGCTACGAAGCACTATAAAATTAAACGAAAACGTGGACATTTCTGCTTACAAAAAATAGCTGGCACATCTTAAACGTCAAAATGACGGTTATGTCGCAAAAAAGTCAAAAGTGTTGTCACGGACAATGCGAAGAATTTCATTTATAATGCTCCTGATAACAACTTTCTTCTTATTAAGGTTGTAACGATAACAGAATTGCAAGAAGCCTGAAGTAGATGAAGTAGAAGATTGCGGGCATATCTTAGTAGTTACATTACACGACACAAAAACAAGGAAAAACGTGTGTTCACAGTAACATCGGAAGATGGAATAGACGGCATGGAGATTTACAGGAAGTACTTGAAGCTGGGACCCCAACGTGTGGACAACTCTTTATATATTATAAAGAGGGCAAATGTGCAGTGCAACCAATTTGTATAAACACCTTCTACAATATACCAAGGAAAAGTGCCCCCGAACAGTTTCACAGGACATTATTTCTGCAGAACTTCAGCGACTTTTCTGGCCGACAGTGGGGCCGACATTCAAGTTTTGAAGAGACACGGTGGTTGGCGTAGCAATGGAGTTGCAGAAGCTTATGTGGAAGACAGTATAGAAAGTAAATTATAAATTTCAAAAAGAATTTTTACTAATTCAACTGAGCAGCGATCTTCGATCATCTCTGCACCGTCAACATCGACAGTATCCGAAACATTAAGTGGTGGAATGAACTGCAATTTATCAGTTTCTGAGTCACTTTGCATATCTAGTATAGTGTTTGTAAATTTAAGCATTTAAACATTTATCCTAATAAATGAATGAAAAAAAAGTGTTGCTAACAAGAGAAGCGTCTCTAACACTTTTCTTAACGATTTTGTGTTAAACAATAATGTCTATTTCTATCAAATACGCGAAAATTATTATTTCTTATCCATACCTTAACGCATATCGAAGTATTAATAAGTAGAACAACCAAATAACCAACAAACAGCCAATAGATTGTCTTACAACAACAAGAACTCAACATAACCAAAGAATGCAATGTATAAGGATAAGGAAAAATATAAGTCAGCGATCGTCCGATCCTTTTGAAAACATTATCTGACATTATGAACGCTATGAAAGCATTTGATTATTCATCAACATAGACTCTTTTAAACAACTGGTTCCAACGCGATAGGGCTTAGTCTCAGTCGGTAGTTGCAGGGAGCGAAGTCTGGCGAATATGGTGAGTAAGTAAGCAATTTGAATTGTGATTCATTCTTCATTGTCTTGTGTGAAACAGTGCACTATATTCGCGACAGTCTACTTTTCTCTTTTGTTTTAGAGGACTTCTTTACGACTTCCTTCTTTAAACTAATCGACCAAGTTTATATCGTTACCCAGTCGGTTGGTTAAATATGGCAACGTCGATACCCAATGGCCCACAATCAGCAGCCACACATCGGCCCCTCTGCTTGCTGCCAATCGAAAAACCGGTCCCTTTCTGCACCTCTTCAATCATTTTTGACAGATTCCGTCAGATGGGCACGCGGCCTGCGGTCTTTTGGTGTCGTATGACACACAAACATATCTGAATTATACTAACGTTGGGTAAACGGACTTCTCTTATTACGGGCTGAAAATATCGCTGAAGGTTTACTAAGAAGTAACTGTATCTGATTATCCTAAAAATTCTATGGTGAAATGTACATCATGAAAAGAGTGGTCCTACATCAGGTCTCCGAGGTACACAAATCCAAGTGTAACTATTTGATTTTTATACAACATGGGCTAACTATTTGGTTATAGATTCGGCACCTTCAACATCATGCACGCAACACTAAACTATTATTTTACTGAATCACGAAGAATTAAATGAGAACTTTGACCTATAAGGACCAAGTGCAATACTAATTTACTTATTCAAAAAATCAGATAAACCGTTGGTTCACAGTTTAGACTCTGTGTTGATTGTCCGTTGTTTGGACACGGAACAAATGACAATCACAGCGAAGCGGTGTCGTAGCGTGACGAAATATTGATTGACGTATGTAAATTTCAACGAAAAAACCGGCCCTACATTTGGCACGTAGAGAACAAAAAACATAGACACGTGGCTAGTTTTACAATACACAATTTAAAGTTTAATGAAATGAATCTGGATGAAACTTACGTGGAGAATGAACACCAATGAATGAACAATGTTTTGAAATGCTTGACGTGTGTCTGATCTTGTCCAATGACCACCTTTTGCAACTGTGCCCAAATCTATCAAGCCTAATAAGTGGTTCATGTCATAATCTATCCGATATTCCTTTAGTTTTAAACTGATTAAATAATCATCATGTATGAAAGTAAGAATTTAGGATGGCAATGCCATCTGTCAGCATTACACTGACATGATGACAAAGTCACCTAGCTGCATTTTAATCATTATGTATCTCACTGCGTTGACAAAATTCGTTCCAGTGCTATAAACGAGGATGGCTTGTCAATAAAATTTAATAAAATGTGGTGCCTATTATAACTCATTCAATTAATTTTTGTTTTAAGCATGCAATATTTCCTGAATGTTCGAAAACCAATCCTTAAATTGGATTATAAAGACCTAATCGCCATCAGCATGCACGACATTGTCCAGGCTCGTATATCCGAATCTTTTCAACATTCCTTACAATATTATACTCTATAAAACCAGAATATGACCTCAAACAGAAAATTAACGGAATTTTAATGGTTGACTGTTCGGAACGTGGACACACAAATAACAGGTTTTTACTATGCCAACTTAATTTCAAAATTGCACGAGCGCATCACAGAAAACAGACGGGGAAAATTGTGGAAAGGAATTTTGTTCTATCAGGACAACGCTCCTGTATACAAAAGCCATATTACAATGAATGCTATTCACGACGCAGGATTTGAATTGCACGAAAACCCTGCGTATTCACCAGACCTAGCTCCCAGCGATTACTTCTTATTTCCGAAATTGAAGGAATATCTATGTGGGACCAGATATGACGATGATTATCAAGTGATCACAGCAGTAAACGACTGGTTAGAGGACCAACCATAAGAACTCTATTCTAGAGGAATCGGAGCATTGGAACATTGTTGGACCAAATGCGTCGAAGGTCCAGGAGAGTATTTCAAAAAATGAACATATTTTCTGTCTTTCTATGTCAGGGACCGTAATTAATAATCTTTCCTCGTACATTGATTGGTAAGACTGTAAGTATTTACATTAGTGGTTGTAGGTAAAATACATTTCAAAATACTATCATTATTAAAAACAATTAGTTAAATAAAGTATTGAAAAAAGCCGTTGGTGATAATTTAACTATTTTAAACAAATTACAACAATAAATTTGTTACCCCAAAGCTACATCATCTGTTTCCATACTTTCTTTAATGCTCAAGTCCGCTTTTCTGGACTACTTCCGCAAATCCACGAAATGACCCCTCTCCGTAAAATGCTGCCAGGGTATATCTAAAGAAATCGCCATCAGTCATGAAAATTAGCGAGAGCGCCTGTTATCGGAAAACAAAAAAAAACGTTCACTTTCGTTCTTCAAACGAAGATGAAGCCATTAAACGCGAGCTTTCCCCGAGGCAGCGGTTCGAAAGGCTACCGTTGCGCAACATCGACACAATCCAGCGATAAGGAACCCCGCAATTAGACGAATCATTCATGCACCGATAATCAACCGGCGTGAAAATCTAACACGTTCTCATTGTCGAGGTGCACGTAGGTAAATCCCCCGGGATTAGAATCACAATGGTCCGGGAGGTGCACCGCATTATGATTCAATAAGGAATCTGATAAAAAAAACGCTTCCTCGTTTAGAACGGCCGTTACATAGTTTCTTCTGTGCCCATTTCCTCTCTAGTGCTCCTGTGAGACGCGTGGATGCAGCATGGTTTCTTGAAACCATTAATTTGCTCCGGTTTCGGTTAGCACCCTAACGTTATCTCGATTTAAAACTGACTGAGGGCGCTGATTTGAATTCAGTCTAAAAAATGAAGACGAATAATTCTGCCTTTCTCATTTGGTTGGACAAAATGTGGATTGGTTTCTCCGAYCATTAGCAAATACGAAACGCTTAGTTATGATGGAATGTTTGTAGTACTCCAAATTAAATCTGGTTGTATTTTGATGGGTTACAAATAAGTTGTCTTGAATCTGATGTTTCGATTACACCTACAATCTTTGACAAAGACGAAAACCTCAAAATATCGCCTGCCACGAGTTTGAACAAAATTTTGAGAGTAAATAAACAACACCAAGAAAGCGAGGCGTCATAGAAACAACGTGCCAACCTGATGAAATTTAAACCTAACAACGAAAAAGGAACTACCTACCTACTAGATAAACATGAACTACTTGATAAAAGATAACTACAAAACAGCATACCGAATACGAGGGTGAATGCTTTCAGCGTCCATAATATAATTTTCTCGGAAAGATCGCTGTCTCTTGAAAACACTGACAAAAAGTTATTAGTCTGACGTTTCGATTACACCTGTAATCTTTGTCAAAGACGAAGATCCTCAAAATTTGTCTGACACAAGTTCAGACAAAATTTTGAAAGTAAATAAACAAATCACCAAGGAAGCGAGACGTCACAGAAACAACGTGCCAACCTGATAAAAAAGAACCTACCACTAGATATACACGAACTTCTTGGTATAAGATAACTACAAAATAGCCTTCCAAATGTTACCTAACTCATAATTTCCACAATCCCTATTAAAATTATTAGTATTCCTACAAATTTAAACAGCCTCTTTTATTAGACGTTTGTGATAATATTTTTCTCTATGTAAAATTTTTGTTTTATCAAAGTTAATCATGCGTTTAGTCAAATATGAGTGTTCAGCTACGGAAGATTTACCTATCTGTTGCAGCCTAGTAGCACGTATGTGTTCTTTCAAACGCGTACCTACTTTTCTTTTAGTTTGACCTATGTAACACTTGCCGCAAGAACAGGTAAATTTGTAAACACCTTCACTCTCTAAATGTACTTTATCTTTAGTAGAACTTAAAATTTTATCTAAATTATTATATGTACTATCAACAACTAAAATATCGTGTTTTCCTCTTTAATTTTTCTGAAAAGCCTTGTACATAAGGCAAACTCGACTTCAATTTACTTTGTCCTGGCTCAGAATTTAGTTGATTTGGATGAGCACTTTTATTAAAAACTGACCAAATATTCTTATTGCTATAACCATTTCTCACTAGCGCCGATTTAAGATGATATATTTCTTTTTGTAAAGAACTTTCGTCTGAGATCCTTTGTGCTCTAACAAATAACGTCCTTATAAGACTATTCTTTTGAGGGAGGGTGGTGAGATGTGGCATGTAAATATCTGTCTGTATGTATTGGTTTTCTGTAAACCTTGTGCCCTAACTGTCCAGTGTTTACTCTGTAAATCTGGATATCTAAGAAAGGTAAACTACCATTGCTTTCTAATTCCATAGTACATTTTATGTCAGGATTTTGACTGTTCAAATGATTTAGAAACCATCTAACTCTTCTATATCATATGATCAAATAACAAAAGTATCACCTATATATCTATACTAACATTTTTGCTTAAACTTAAAACTGTTGATCCCTACCTCCTCAAAATTTTCGATAAACAAATTGGCCACTATAGGATTTAGAGGTGAACCCATTGCACAAGCTGATTTTTGTTCATAAAAATTACCGTTCCATAGGAAATAAGTGTTCAGACAATCTGGCTATCGTGTCACCTAGGGAATCTCTATTAAGTTTGGATTTGATGCTTTTGAAATACCTAAACCTTTTATAATGTCAATTAGGTCTGAAGAATTCTTGAAGGAATTACTGTTTTATTTTTATGGCCGCTGTAAGCATTCACCCTCGTATACATTTGGTATATAACTCTTCCGATTAACCATAAATGTTTATCAGGGCATTATTGTTTTAAATTAATGCATCGTTTTCTCCTAATATGTAAACAAACTCACATCCAGTTACAATTAC
This sequence comes from Rhyzopertha dominica, assembly GCA_025024175.1. Lineage (NCBI taxonomy): Eukaryota > Metazoa > Arthropoda > Insecta > Coleoptera > Bostrichidae > Rhyzopertha > Rhyzopertha dominica. The sequence continues at coordinate 31,099,831 of QCXZ01000053.1, forward strand.
AATTACAATCTTCAAGCGAACAACGCCTTAAAAACTATCAAAACCTCCCAGCTTTTAGTGATATAAATACCCTATAAAATACCACAGGCGCATCAAGTTTAGTGCTAAAAAAATCACTTACGTTGTTCAAACGTAATACAGTACGGGGTTTGTTCCTCCAGCACAAGTCACAAACACTCAAAAGTCAATTTCGAAAAAGAGAAACACCCTGCATTTTCCCGCACGGCACGGCACACCCGGTTATCACTGTGATACTAACGAATAAAGCGTCGCATTAAAAGCTACTTCACCCGCCACAAAAGTGGACTAGCCTGTTTCTTCGCCGGGGCACTGCAAAAAAACGACAGTTATGCCCGGGCAAAAAAACTCACTGCGTACAAGAACGTAAACACGTGCACTGGATTTTATCGTGGACGGAATATTTGGTAAAATTAAATTCAAGGCGATAACGTTTGTACGGATTTTTGTTTTACCTACAACTAGCGATTAATGGATGCGAGGGTGAACAAAAAGTCGTAATTTAATGCAAAGTACAACGTATCATTTTTTTCATTGTTTCTTCATTCCTATGTAATAAGTGTTAAGTTTAACAGGTTCTTAGGATTAAAATAGCATTTGACTCCTTTTTTATACACGTCAATAATTGATATCATTACAGAAACGCACCAGCTTGTTCATATCAAATTGGGAGAATCGAAAGGTGCAAAGTCGGGCGAATTCTATGGCCATTTTCAGTTTTCTCCGTGTAACTGGGAAATATTTAAATAATTATTCGTGCGTCAGCAAGGGTGTTTAACGAACGGCACCCCGATAAAAATGTTGACGCTAGGTACATTCTCGATCTCGTGCAGAAATTTCAAGACACTGGATCTGTACTAAACAAAAAAAGGGCAGGGAATAGAGTCGTTGATGAAATGGCCCAACTTGAAGTACTTGGTCATTTTGCAATGGATCCAACTAGCTCTTTGCGTAACATTTCTACAGCCACTGGACTTTCTTATTCATCTGTAAGGAAAGTTACAAAACTGCACAAATTCCATCCCTATAAGATGAAAACTCTCCAGGAACTCGGCGAAGATGACTTCGATAGAAGACTGCAATTTTGCGAAATTATGACAGAAAAGATTATAGTAAATCCAAATCTAATAAAAAATATCTGCTTCAGTGATGAATGCAATTTTTTTTGAACTGCTCTGTAAATAAACATAACGTCAGGTACTGGAGTGACGAAAATCCTTATATTTTTCGAGAAGGTCATACACAAGTTCCTCAGAAGCTGAACGTCTGGGCTGGAATACTTGGCAACGCAATTGTAAGTCCAATTTTCATTGATGGGACGCTAAATGGGGGAATGTATTTAGAATTACTTGATAACGTTATTGATCCTTTAATCACAGAGCAATTAGAAAACCAACGTGACCCTGAAGGAAATTCAATGTTGGATGAATACGAATTGTTTTACCAACATGATGGAGCCCCACCGCATTACGCCATGAATGTGCGAAATTGGTTAAATCATAGATTTCCTCTTCACTGAATTGGTAGGCGTGGAACAATTGAATGACCGCCACGATCACCCGATTTGACTGCTTTAGATTTCTTTCTAGGGGGTCATTTAAAATCTGTGGTTTACAAAACACAACCTACTAGCCTGGACGATCTACGAGAAAGAATTATTAACGAGTGCAGGAGGATTCCACCTGAAGCAGGAGTTCGAGAACCGTCTGTATTATTGTATGGAAAGAGGTGGTGCACCTTTTGAGAATCTATTGTAAGGTTTGTTTTTCTATGGTTTTGTTCACACTGTTTTGGAGTTACAAATAAATAATTTTTATTTTTCGTGACATGGACTTTCTAAAAAATTACATGATAAATACTTTAATGTTAATAATAATGTTAAAAGAAAATTTTCAGTATTCTGGGAGTTTTTTTAAGTGTCATATTTTTTACAAGTTGTTTGTGTAAATTTTGGGTTCTCGTAAGGACAAATTTTATTTCCGCTCTAAAATAAAATACATTTTGTTGAAAAGAGTCCAAAATATTCAATTTAATAAGCAACCTGTTTCGTAGGCACTATTAATCTATTACCCCGTCAATAAGTTAAACGTGGTAAAACTATTTACATGGCCAGACTCTTTGTGAAATAAGCTTTCAAGTGATGTATCACAAGATGGATAGTTCCATTTAAAATTTTTAAAGGGGTGTCTACCCTGCTCAGAGAGTAAGCGCTATCCATTAAAAACTTATCTCAAAAGTTGTCCCCCTGCAAACAAAAGTTTACCTGTTTTTGCAAATTTTTAAATTTTTGCTATATTTAAAGTTATTTAAGGTGTGAAGTTTTCAAAAAATCACCCTGTATACATCTACCTGAGCATAAAAAGACTCAACAAATGCCTTCCGTAATGGTCCAACCCCGTTGCTCATATTCTGCCTAAATAAAATATGATTTAAGTTTGGTTTCCTATTGTAATCAAACTATAATGAAGAATATATCAATGGATATAAGAAAATTAGTTATAAGTCCTGTAAAATTGATACAGACATGTCGTTTCTAGATAAATGCAAACGCGGGATAGTCTCTCCAAAATTTATGAATCTAAAAAATTTGACGTCGGTCCCTTCTAGATTTAAACAGCCAGGTCAGGTCAGGTCAGGTGCGAAACAAAAATGGCTTAACTTGTAAATAAAATATCTGTATTCATAACGAAGCCGATATAAATTAGATAAGTATAAGTCTCATTTAAAACTCCTCAAGGGTTTAGGTGAAGTTGAACACTCAGAGTGGTTGTCCTTTACAACCATAACATGCTCGAGATTATTATTCATTATAAAAGACTAATAACTAACAAAATGCCTGATTGGCATTTGTGAAAAAAAATGTTCAAATTAAAAAAAAAGTTATGGTTGTAGACACGCAGTTTCAAAATGCAGCTAACCCATGTTATTTCAATTATTTAAAGGGGATGCTGGTACTTGATGAATTGTAGATATTAAAATGGAATAAAAGCACATGTATACCGGTGGCTTTAATTGTATTTGAATAAGGAGTGCCTCAAGAACGCTTCCTTGGACCTATATTATCCATCGTCTTTTACACTCATCTCGTTCGAAGCTTGTTGGAAGTTATCTTTCAACTGTCCTCATTGATGACAATTTAGCATTTTTCTTTGCAAAATATGTAAGGAATCTGAGTAATTTGGTGATAGGTGTACCAAAAACAGTTTACTAATTACCAAAAAGGGAATGATTTGATCATTCCTATTCGACAAAATTGCTCATCGAAATTCCAATTCTTTGTTTGCTAACGCAACTATAATTTCGCTTTGGAGACAGACATTCGTTCTTTCAAAGCAAGCTTAAAAGCGAAGTGTTTTTGCGGAACGACACGCGTGAGCCCGCGATCTTCTCGAGACTATCCGTGCTCAGTCGTGCACAGTAAGAATTAAAATGTAAATCGACGATGCGCTTCCGCGAAATTCGTCTATGGCCCCGGCAGTTTTGAGATCGTTCACCGCGATGCCGATGAATGGCCATTTTACAGGTGGCAGATCGGGAAGTTTGCTGGAAAGTGTGGAATTTATCAACAAAATTCTCTGTTCTTCTTAGCTACTACACTTATTTCTTCTTGAAAGCCTTTGCTTACTATTTAATAATAACTATTCCACGTACAGCTACCATTACGTTGGACAAAATCAATATCCAGTGGCAAGGGAGCTTCAAATACATACAGGGTCCGTAGAAAATATGGAACCAGCAGGATATTTCGGGGTTCTCTTCGACCGACTTTTCTCAAATTGTGCATGGGCCTATGGGTGATTAAAATGCATTTTCTGGAATTTTTTCAACCGGGTGTCAGCTCTCGTTTTCGAGATAGGGGCGCAAGTTGCATTTTTTTACATGGGAAGATGGGTCAAAAGGCACATCATTGAAAAGGATATTTTTTCCCGATTTCAAAAATATGTCACACTTGTAGAATTTATTGCTTCTGAGTTGAGAAAAGTGTACATACCATAATTGAGTCTGACAATGAACGAAAAGAATCAAAACAATTTTCTTTATCGCTAAAATGGACAAAAAAGCCAGGTATTACGATTTTTCCTTGACTGGTGATAATTTTCGTCTACTTTGATCAATTGATTGCGAATCGGGTACCCAAGAAGTAAAAAAACATGATTCCGTGAAAATGCAGTATTTTTCAGATTTACATTACAGAAGATGCTCAAAATGTTCCCCATTTGCTTCCTGGCAGTAATGCAGCCTTGAGTAAAAGGTTTCTAAAGTTCTTTGTAGCACATATGAGGTAAGTTCTAAATTTCTGTCATCATTCGTTCTTTTAAATATTCTGCATTATGTGGCCGATCAGCATAAATATTTTTATTCATATATTATTATTCATATACCCCCACAGCGGCGTTAGATCAGTGGAACGCGTCTACCAATCCATCTGTCTGGAAATATCGCATTCAAATATCCACGAACGTTGACTACAACGTCCTAGTTTTTGACGATTTTTCACACCGCCGCAACGTTTTAATAACTGTTGATTTGGCAATTGGTTCACGATCTTCATGAATTGCATTGTAGAGTGCAACTACTTCCGAATAACTTCGCCTTCTATCTCCATAACCAATCATCAACAAAATTTCGATTCGATCATGTTCATTTAACTGAGGCATTGCGATTGCAAATAACAAAGTGAATGAAAATTATCACCAGTCAGGAGGGAAATGGAGTCAGCTGGACTTTTTTTTCTTACTTAGCGATAACGAATATGGTTTTTATTAAGACTCAAGTTTATCACACTTTCCTCAACTCAGAAGCAATAAATTGTACAAGTTGGATACATTTTTAAAATCAGGAAAAATGTACTTTTCAATGATGTGCCTTATGACCCTTATGACGGAGTTAAAAAATCCAGAATATGCATTGTTTTAATTACCCATAGGCCCATGCACAATTTCAGAAAAGTCGGTCGGACAGAACCTGAAATATCCTGCTGGTTGCATACTTTGTAGCGACCCTGTGTTGTTTAATTCGTCCATAGAACTTGAGGCTTCAAAACCGTTACACTTCCTCTTGAAGTGTCTATTTCATGCTTGACCTAACCTGAGATCTTCCATGCTACTGGAAACAGATTTCTGAGTCCAAATGATAGGGTATTAATACTGAGATTTCATGTTACACTTGATGTAATTATGAGAAAAATACAGGCCTTCATGACAGCTCTTTGCATATACTCTTCTGCGAATGGCACACTCCCATTAAAAAAAACCGACAAATCGTGAGAAAATCTGCTATACCTTGAGAAATGCCCGAGTGCAACTTTTAAAAGAAGCGTTTTTAAGGCCAGGTGAAAAAGACGGTTCCCTTGGCGTCTTCTTGCAGCAAATTGACTTTTTCGATGCCATTATTATTGACCGTCCGACCGATTTCATTACAAACTCGGAACAGTTGCAATTAATGACCCGGACAAATAAAACAAACAACTGCCCGTCGTTTTTAAAAGTTGCACCAATAAAAAGTCCATAACGCCCACTGCTTCTTCCGTTCTCGTTAATATCGGGTAAAGTGAACGGAAGTTGAAGTTCTTAATTGTGTTCTTGGAGGATGTGGCACCCTTGACAGTCATGTGTGACGTATAAGGGCCAGTTGAACAATGATGTACGTTGGAGAAGTATATTAGACAATTTGAATACGCTACAAGGCTTGAGGTCGCTATTAAAAACGTTAAGATTGATGAATGCCAAAATTGGTGTTTTATATATAAAAAGACATACAATTTCACAGATAATTAAGGCTTGTACCTAAAGAAAATACGAGCTAGGGGAGTTTTAAGCAGCCGACCTACCAGCGGTCAAGAAAAGTTTAAAACAAGTAAACTTAGTGTAAATTAATCCAACACGCTGTCGAATTTTGTGGAACCTTTTGAAGCAAGTTGAAGATCCATCAATCTCCATTAAGATTGTATCATTCCGCCTTTGGCAATTAACTCCTTTTAACAACAGAACGCTCGTCGTGATGCCTTCAGCTTGAGCCCGCGATGCGCTCCCATTGTCATGCAAAAAGCTCTAAACTTAATTGTTCCACGTCCAGCAAGCGTGGCGTATCCGTTTTGTACCGGCCCTCTACATTGTTTCCCAACCCTTTCGATTGCTCTTATTCACGACACGAGGGCCGGATGTCGCCCTCTCGATTTTACGTGATTTATATTGCCGCGCCGACAATGCAGAAAAATGTTACGTTTTTTTCGACGGACTGTTGAGAGGGCTAGACGCAACACCCTCCCGGAAAGGGATCGGATGATCGGAACTAGCGTCGTTTGTTATTGCACGCCCCGCTAATAGCTTTCGAGACGAAACTGGCTTGCGGCAACACTGAGGCTTGAGATTTGACTTGGAAGTTGCACAAGTGCGCCATTTGCGGCTTCAAACTTTATACAAGCCACGTGCCTCGTCCCGTAGATGGACTTCTGTTTGAGTTAGTGGAGAAAGTTCGGATCGAGACGAAAGTTTAGAAGGGTCCCTTGAACGGATTGGTTCCTAAATATTGCAAGAACGCTGATTTTACTCGGGGCTGTCTTGGAAACAGAAAGTTTTTGACCAGTGACATTAAACAATGAGCAGTCAAACATGAAAAGCGTTGGGTATAGTAGTTTCCTTCTTAAAATGTAGTAGGAATATAGTTCAGTCTGAGAACAGTTTTGATTGTTACTACATGAAGTTGGAAGTGCAAAATTAAAAAAAAAATAAATGAATTACAGTAGAATCGGAATGTTTAAAAATAGGTCAGCTACAGCAAATGAAAGGAAACCAAATGTTCATGCATTCCATATACAAAAGCTCTTTCATCGTTTCTTACTTTGTACATTTATTTTTCACCAGTTTAAGGGAAGGAAGCACTAGCACTAATAAGTAAAACCCGTCCAAAACGAAAAAAGCGTTCTCCCATGATCGACTCCAACTCGATCAATAACGAATATTAACATTAATATTACCTCGCGGTACAATCAATGGGAGAACGAAAACAATATTTGAAAACTTGCATAATCCGACATCTGGTAGTTCCGATCGTGGTCTACGCGTAGCTACAACCTACTGACGTTAGTGTAAGGCGATCTGCAGAAAACAAGGCGATCTGCAGCAACTTTGATGTCCTGTAACTTTTGAAGCGGGAGGCTTCACACCGTAGGGCTCCCGATTGGAGGTCGGTGGGTCATGAGCTACTACCATACTACCAAACTTAGGTTTGGTCATGATCCGATCAATTCCGTTCCATTGAGTGATAGCGATCTGCAATCGCCGTGCTTTCTGCAGCAACTTTGATGTACTGTAACTTTTAAAGCGGGAGACTGCACACCATAGGGCTCCGGATTGGAGTTCAGTGGGTAATGAGCTACTAACATACATCTCGTCTTGTTTAGGAATGGTTTCATAACAATAATGTTCAGGTTATGCAATCCCGGCACAGTCACCGGACCTCAACCCCGTAGAAAATTTGTGGGAAGAGATTGAACCCAGCATAGACTGGCAGAAATACCGACCTGGTTTAACCTGCTGGTTTATCAATCAAACAATCAAGCGTAAAGAAATACATATACACACAAATACGAGACTAATACCGAAAAGTAAGAAATAAGTATAAAACAGTACGAGCCACAAATCAAGTCCTGAGTTACTCCGTTATTTGCCATGCAAGAGATGCATACCACTCCAATTGTATAAACGACACTTCTACAAGACATTGCACATGCACCAATAAAGTATTCATTGCCCTGTTACATGCGACAATAAACCCGAACGTAAACATGCCTTTAGATGTAAATTTTACGCAGGGCCGGTTAGATTTATTCAAATTTATGCCACCACTGCGGTCTTTAGTTACGGTAACAATACGAGGAAGTGACTAACAATTTCACCTTATACCTCTGTTGAGACCTCGGTGGGTGCATTCTAATTTATTGCCAGAACGTGATGCAACACCGATAAAGCCAGGCAGTGCAACACGAATTGTGGAAGTTTGATCATCTTGGGAGGAATTAATAGACAAGCTATAGTAACATGTAAAAATTTACTATCAAAAAAATCGTTATTATGATACGAAAATTATTAATACCTTGCCAAAGGAATAGAACACCAAAACATCACATCTACATATTTATCTTGTCCCTCCAGAGAAAGGCTACCAGAAACCTACATTTTATGCTTGATACACTCCCATTCGAACAAAACAGCTTCATTACGCCGCCGAGCGATATTTATTATCAAAAACAAAAGCGTACTCCTAGCCGACTCCTACGCCAACAAACGACCAATTACTCCTCAACAAGTTGCATAATCGACGTGCAAACCATTCAGGCCGATCGAGAATAGAGAACCGCACGCCTTTTTATCACTTCAACGAGTCAATTCCTCTTCACCCACGCCGGGTTTCACTCGATTTGTTTGCCGGCAAATAAACTTTCCGTTTAAACGATCTGCGCTACACAATCGACGATACTCCGAAGCCCCATCCATTGCCAATTAGTGTCGAGATGGAGAGCAACAGAAAATGCCGTTGGAAACTTACAGTTCTCCTCGTCTGTGTTGTGCCGCGGACTTTTCCGCCGGACTAGCTGGTTGTACATTAAAATTAATGTTAATGTCGAAAATGAATAACGAAAACAATAGCGGACCGAGAATGGGCCCTTGCGGTACACCAGACGTTGCAAAAGGTGGAATGGCGAGATCGCTGCCATATTCATTTAGTGCATTGAAGTAACACTGATCAGAATAACAAAAGAAAACAAATTCACTAATGATTTCGTAATAATTTGTGTGAATTTGGATTTTATTCGAATCTAAAAATGGATTTAAAAAGTGCCAAGTTGGAGATGTACTGTGAAAAACTTCAGCGCCAAAATATAGACAATGGGGAAAGAAAATATAATTTCATGGCAGGATTTGAATCATTCTCACGAGCTGGATCAGGCTGCATTAAATAGACAAATAGGTGCGTTTTTTCCATAACCAATTGCGTATACTAACCACGCTGTTACAGTGAGGCAATGTTTTAAACGAAAAGCTGTCGACAATATTTCAGAAAACGAACCAAAATAATTTGTGGGGTAGAATCTGAAAACGAAAGCCACGGAGACTATAACTTGTGAAGATATTACATGTACGAGGAGAGATCATTATTTACCGTCTCTGATATAGTAGGCGTTGACTGACAGTGTGGTAAAAAAAATTGTCTCGAGAATTTAAATTGGGAAGAAGAACGACCAGTAACTGTCTCTATTCAGGAAAATGTTAATCGTGTACTTGACATGGTAATGGCAGATAGGCGAATGACCATTCGTCGGATAGCTAAAATTACAGACTTTTCATGTGGCACAACAGAAAAAAATATTAACAGATATTTTAGGTCTTAAAAAGTTATCTGCACGCTGGGTCCCTAGAATGTTACCGCCTGATCAGAAACGTTCGAGAGTCCTGCATTCTGAAGCAGTTTTCAGCAGGCCCGGAGTTTCTCTCTCGATTTGTAACTGTTGATGAAACATGGGTCCACCACTTTGACCCAGAGTCAAAGCAAATTTCAAGATGTGCCCTCTGCTGGTAAAATTATGGCCACAAAATTTTGGTATGCGGACGGAATTTTAATGGTTGGTTTTTTGGAACGTGGATACATAATAACAGGTTTTTACTATGCCAACTTAATTTCAAAATTGCACGAGCACATCAAAGACAAAATACGGGCAAATTTGAAAATTTGTTCCATCGGGACAACGCTCCTGTACACAAAAGCTATATATTGCAATGTATACTATTCACGACGCATGATTTGAATTGCACGAACACCCTGCGTATTCACCAGACCTAGCTCCCAGCGATTACTTCTTATTTCCGAAATTGAAAGAATATCTACGTGGGACCAGATATGACGATGATTATCAAGTGATGACAGCAGTAAACGACTGGTTAGAGGACCAACCACAAGAATTTTTTCTAGAGGAATCAGAGCATTGGAACATAGTTGGACCAAATGCATCGAAGTTCAAGGAGACTATGTCAAAAAATAAACGTATAATTATTTTCATGTTTTGTGACTTTTTTTCACAAGGTTTTGATAAAACATTCTGAACTGATAGTTTGGCTAAAGAGTATGAACACGCAGTTTTACGACTACCCCGTATTTAATTAGCCTCGTCTTTCAGGCTTCAGTGCCCGCTACTCCATCTCTAATTATTTCACCCGAATCAACCCCTTTTATAAGTTCCAGTTTTCCAACACGTGTCGGCTCACCAACTTCTCCATTAACAGCTGATCAATGAGCGCGAGCCCTTTGTGTAGGTAGGAAATTCTCCGAAGCTACGTCGTATATAGACTTCTTTTTTGTTTGTCAGCATCCCATGTAAAAGCTCTGGAGGCGCGCAACGTAAATAATTAAAGTTTGCGGGAGGAGTTGGTTCGTTTGTTAAAAGCCCCTTTACCGGGGATGAAGTTATTCGTGGAACGTTGGAAAAAGAAAAGAGGCGGCCTCCACGTAATAAACTCTCTTTTTTTTAAATATGAACGGTTGGTTCAATATTAAACAAGACCTTCGGGAGCGCGAACACGTGCTGACGACGATTTGGAAAGGAAATGGATCTTATTATCCATCCATTCATGAGATGCATATTTGATCAAGTCACCTTATTTGCAGCACAGTTGGTGCACGTTATTAATAAACCCCTTTCCAACGGCTTGCCTTCGTGGAATTCAACCCACTGCAGTTGATTCTGAATCGTTGTTTTGTGGGTGTAATACTAATGAATAATTATGCTGTCTGGATACTGGTGTACGATGCGGCTTCATCTATTTAAAACGCAGTTCGCTTTACATTACATTGAGGCATCAGAACTTTCCCGTGTACTTTGGATTGCATAAATACGTTTGGGACTTTACCACAACTCCTGAAATGGATGCATCAAGATTTGATGCGTTAAGAAAAGGCTAATCAATCTACCGAGATTTGGCTTATTCTATCAGTATAGAAAGTTATATAAAGCATCTAGCTTATGGTCGAACGACTCAATTACAAAGCTGATATTTTGGTGAAGGAAAAGCTACTATTTTTGAAACACGTACTAGTGCTTTCTTTTAGTAAAATCCCTAAGTAAAGTTACTTTAGCATGCTTCCATGCTTAGTACACGAATCTTGTATAAGACTGCTTCCGAAAGATAAAGCCTCTTAAGGATATGAATACAGATAAGTCCATTAGAGTTAGCACAGCAGAGCCACAGTAATTTTAGATTATGACACTAAAGTTAAAGAGGCATGAGGCAACATACCAAAAATTATCCTGATATCCTACCTCAAAAATTTGCAAAATTACAAATGATCTTATCAAAACTTCAAATCCCTTTTAACTGTTTCCGATAGCAAGATACCTAAATCATATGGTTGGCTCAAAATCCATAAAACTAATGTCCTGTTAAGACCTATAGTTCTTGTTACAGATTGGCAAGATTTTGTGATAACTATTTAAAACTTTATGTAGAAAAAACCAGCAGTCATCAAGAATTCTTCGGACTTTATTGACGTTTAAAAGGTATTTCAGAACCTGATATTGTAGTTAGTTTTGATGTACTTAATAAAGATCCTAGAGGACACTCTAGGTGACACTATTGCCAGATTATCTGAGCACTTATTTCTTATGGAATGGTAATTTTTATGAACAAAAATCAGGTTGTTCAATGTGTTGACCTTTAAGTCTGACCTGAACTAACCTTTAAAAATTGTTGTAAAAAGGTAGCGATCAAAAGTTTTCAGTTTAAGCTAAATTGTTAGTACAGGTATGTAGATGACACTTTTGTTATTTACCCCCTGGTTAGGAATAGTTGGATAGATTGTAAAGTTTGGTTGTAAAAATCTGTCGCCTGGGTTTGAAGGTCAACTTCATAAATTTGGCAATGCCAAGACGTATTGGACGTGAACATTTTTTTACATATTGGCCAAATGATTATATTGAGCACTATGAAGTCGACCTTTTAACCCAGGAGAGAGATTTAAAAAATCAAGATATTAAAGATCAGGTAAAATAAAAGTGGCTTCGAAATCAGCCTAAATTTCTCTCGTACTCCAAATTTTTGGAAGGTTTCCCCAAAACAAGAAAACATTGCGCCGGGCGGAACGAAACCAAATAATTACCGAACCGACAACAAGATTATACACATCAGAAAATGGAAATTTCCCGACGCCCAACCATCACTCATCGGAGCCGATCATTGTGTTCGAACCTGCCAATCAAGGAACGCATTAACAATGGCCAAATTGTATAATACATTAATTAATTTTGCCTATGGCTCGCACGGCGTTTCAATCTGATCGTTGTAATATAACTTTCACTACAGGAAGAGCCTGCTCCATTAATTCATATGCCGTTGATGGGTCGTGGATTGCGCATAGAAGAGACGCAGTGGAGTCCGTGAAAAGGGGGCGATTCAGTCCAAATTCCAGTTAAATAAAAAAAAACGAGAGATCGTTTTGGGATATAAAAGGCGAAACATCATGTCAGTGTATTTTCCAAACAGGTAGTGATTGCGTTTGTTAACTGTAAACTTGTTTGTAATTATGACGAACATAATAAGCTGATCGAATTAATAATCGAAAAAAGACTCGACCTGTCCTTCTAATAAGAACAAACTTTGTGGGAACACGGTTTGCAACAGGAATAACTAGTATAACGTCTATAATGTAGAACCATAACCCTAATTAGATACTTTCATAACAATCTGACTGTCTATTACTCTTATCAGTTTATTCGCGTTTTATATTCCAAGGGTTCTATTCTTCTGGAGGCAACCCCTAGAATTTCTAGCACACTACGATGTTTCTTTTTACGCCGTTACGTAATTTCCGTAATACTTCACTGTCAGACAGGAAGCAAATTAAAGCGAGATCGAGATCCTTGAAGTGCATGCGATTTGAATTTTAAATTTKAGCGCGAGCGCTTTATTATACGAGAAGCGGCAAGATCCACTACGTTCCATTAATCAAACGAGCGAAGTCCATCCTTACACCACCATCTATCGGGGAGACAATGCCAATATTACACTAATTATAACCATTAAATATTCTTGAATACCTCGACTAACTTTCTCTCATGTATTTATAAGTATCGTTAAAAAAACACATTGATTTAGTAAAAACGTTGACTTGTTTTACACAATTAAGTACAGTCCTAAAACGAGCTGAACCAAAACAAAACGATAGATAACGTTGTACTTGGCATTTAGCAAAACAAAGGATTTGGAACTGAAAACATGCGAAGATGTTTTCCTCGTGTAGTTCTTCAGAAGACTCGCAAAAAACTTGGTGATGTTATAAGTGGGTAAGTCGATAAATGTTAACAATGGGCCTAAGTGGAATTTCTTTTTGGTGAATTTTGGAAGACCGTATAGACGAGAGGGTTTCGATCCCTTTGGATCTAGCTTCTTCCTGATATCTTAAGGTAGTGCTGTGGATGTCTAAATATTAATTTTGTCGTGGTCAATCTTGCTCATTTTGAGAAATATTTTGCAGCAAGAAACTACATTAGTTCACTGGATATTTTTTTTTATATTAGCGTTGCTGATATTGAGAAAGCCCTTGATGGGGTGAAAATTACTAAGGGTCCTGGTTCCGATGGGCTGCCACAATTTTTTTTTATCATTTTCCTTCATATATTGTTTTAATTACTCTCTGAATCTTGGAGTTTTCCTACCCTTATAAAAGCAGTCTTGTTTCCAAACGTGTTTTCTTATTTTGTAAATATAATGTCCTTGGTGTTACTAGTTACTAACTTGAAACGCAATTTTCATTTCTATGAGTAGAGGACCTCTTCTGTCTTTATAAACGACATAGGCATAAATCTTAAAATCTTTAGATCTATATTAAGCTTTAATGATGCTGTCATTTTACAATATGTTCTTGACTGCCTACACAGCTGGTGTATTGAGAACGATATATCATTAAATATTATAAATGTCAGTAGAAGGATATTACTCTCAGTTCTTTATTATTGTCCCAATGGTGATGCCATTACAGCAGAAATTGTCTTTAAGGATCTTGGAATGTTCTCGGACTATAGATTGAGTTTTCTTCCTCACTGTGTCTAAATCATTTCAGAGCTAGCAAGTCAGTGGGATGCACATAATACACTGTGCAGACTTCCGAAATATGCAGACGTTATTGTTCGGTAAATTGGTCTCCATATCACACATTGATAGAATCGAAAATGATCAAGGAAGATTTCATTATAAAACGAGATCGAAATTGCTGTACACTACGATCTAAGCATGATTCACCTTAATTTGGCAAGTCTGGAATTAAGAACAATATATGTATACCTTGCATTATGTTTCGTGAGAACTTTTAGTAGTGGAAATCGGCTACTTTGGCAATTATATCGGTATGACTAGAAAGACTTACATACATAGGAAAAATATACTTGAAAGTGACAACGAATGCCTTGAGCGCGATCTAGTGGAGTCTTTGCATATTGGGCTGACCACTCAGAACCTAGGACCTTAGCGATTGTATTAGAGAAACTCCCCGCTCTTTGCTCTGGCCAATCAATGCGTATCCTACGACTCTAGTTTCGCCCTTATTTTGTCTCATCAGGGGCAATACCGAATAAATCGACCAAAGTTGTTAAATGACGGTAAATTTTTAGAATCTGCCATTACCAAGAAACTAGATTATGAGAACTAGAGAAGAATATAGTAAATCGATTAACTGCTGATGTTCATTCAATTGTGTGTAATCGACAGTTTATATTTTGCACAGAAGACTGCAATCTTCGTTCATTTAAATAGACATATATATAAATATTTTCTAGCAATACGTGACACAACAAAAAAAACTGTGTTCTACACCTGATACGCCACGATAATATCAACGAATTAATAAAATCTGATTCTTAGTCGAAGGACCATAAAAAATTTTGCGACCAGGCAGTACTACTATTTAAAATAAATTATTTAGGATTAGCATGTGTTTATTTCTGCTAACGCAGAGCCTGCTAGACGCGAGACGCCAATCAGCCTCCCAGGAACTTATCTAAATGTCTAAGAGCTTTTACAAGCGGCGCATCTAATTTTATACGACTCCGTATGGCTTACAACGGCTGCTTATTGCGTCCGCTGTGTGGTCACAATCTCTCACTGTCCAATTTTTCGTCACGATCCCAGACGAGCTCAACGAGAGGTTGGATGGAGTTACTCAATCACGAAAAACGCAAATTGCGGCTCATCTGATTAGACGAAGCATTCCTAATTAGGTAATTATGACATAATGCCCGGTACAAAAAGGGGCGATGACCCTACGGGCAGATGAAAAAAAAACGAGAGCACGGCTCTTCACGTGGTCCAAAGCTGGATGATTAATGGCATCGAAGGATCATTTACGTCAAATCGTTCAATAAATAAAAATCCAATTAGTTCCTGAGAGATGGGTAGAAGGCCGGTCAATATAGAGGGCTAGTTCAATTTATTTGGACGATGTAAACCAATCTGGCAGGCTTAGAAGAGTATACAGAGTGTTGATAAAAATGAATTAAATTCAAAAAACGTCATGAAGGAAGCGACGCAACGTCTTCATCACATCTTTTCACCGGCACAACGCAAAATTGAAAGCGTCGCTCGAGACCATTTTCCTAAAGTTCATAGATCAAATTGATCTTATAAGGATCAAATTTTTCCTTTTGATAAAGTTTACCAACTGTTGAGTGGCGATTAGTATCGACAGACAAAAAGTTACTGGAATCTATAGATGATAACCATTTGTCTACTGATAGTAGTCGACGTTTTTGTTATTTTTGGAAAATGTACAAGTGTACAAGTCCTTCGACTGCAGTAACAAATTTGCTGGTTTTTTTCGTCGTTTTTCCAAAAGCTACTAGATGACATTTTCAATAACAACAAAAAAAATCATCCTTTTAAGAATAAATCAAAATCTGGCAACACTAGGCATAGGATAACCCTATACTATACTAGTAGAACACCCTGTATAATAAGGATTCGAATGACACAAAAAATGTATAGTACTCCAAACGAAATAAGGTTATATCTGTTATTGTTAAATTGTGTTGGAAAAGAATAATAAGAATTATGCATGCTCAGGGTATAAATGTTTAGACACAAAATGCCCTACTTATGTATTGAGACAAAAAAGAAAAAAAATCATTTGGTCTATGACAAATAACAATACTAAAATTCCAGCAAAAGTGACGCGACTTTTTTCGAATTTTTGCAAATAACCCCTATTTATGCGTTACTTTATCGCCTATCTGTATTCAAAAGCGACAGGGACCCAAATTTCGCGCACGTGTGACACGCGTTTTCACTTGGTGATTTTTTTTCCACGAGCGATACGCAGAACAAAAGAGTGCGCTACGCGGAACAGGCCGTAGCCAACAATAAATAATTATTGCAAGTAAGCATTCAGTTACGTCACCTGGGAGGTATTAGGACACATTCTGCATTTCCTTTTTCATACGTCTGGCTCTTATAAGCAATTACGCTTGAACAATGTCGCTATTGTTCGCGTACGCGAAGGACCTTTGCTTACGTCACGTGTTCCAGCCAATGGGGGAAGATGGAAGCGATGCTTACCTGAAACAAAAGAAAAGAAAGGTTAGAAATGGTGAATTTGCACAGCAATGATGGAAAGCAAGCTAGAGATTGTTTTCTGAGCGAAAATATTTACATTGTAGATATAACGACAAAAAAAAGTCGCTACATTTTTGTTTATATGTATACAAAATGTCCGGAAATGGTGAGCAAGAAAAAATGCCACAAGTTCCTAAAGATAGGTGGTGTCAAAATTATTTTTCTCAATTAATTTTTAACTTTCTTTTGTATAAAAATCTGTACAAAAATTTTACCCACCTTAGTAAATACAAAAAGATTTCCTCTCTCTTCCAAGATTTACAAAGTGTGTTTTGGTAACAAAATTTTTTGCAAAAAATATTCAATTAAGTTAAGTATTACCGTTGTCTGAATAATATTAATAATAATAATATTATTCAGACAACGGTATTACAATGGCGTTTCAAAATTATTTCTTTCCATGTCAATACACAAATGCACTCTTCCAAGAAAATTATGACGAACTCTTGCTAAAAAATAGATCTTACTATTTAATCTGGGAGAGAAAAAATATGGTCTAATTAGGCAGTTTTCTACAATGCCGGCCCACATGTTAAGTGGTGGAAGAAAGAACACACAACAATAGATGGGAAACAACAGAAAAGGCTAAAAGTTTGAATAAACAAAAACAGATATTGCAAAATCAGAGAAGAACTAGAAATAGAGTCGATTAAACAAACTTATTATTAATTATTAAAGTGAATAATACACTATAATGTTCATATTTTAACCATGTTTGATACTAAACAAAATTAAAATAGAATTAGAACAACGCCACAAGATTTCTCCATACATGGACGAGGTTTTCCTACCAACACAAAAACCTGGCAGTTAAAAATCACGACTTGCTAGTGTAATAAACACGACCCTAACATTTCATATTAAATACTTTTATCCTTTTAACTTTTGGAACTGTTCTCGAAGCTACAATTAGAAACCAAAAAACGTTCTTTCGCTACGAGAACATTGACTGGTAAGAAATCATCCATGCATAAGAAGTTTCACCAGGTGTGAAAGAGCTACTGCTTTCCTTTTTATAGGCAGCCAGCTTTAATATGAGTCTAAATGGTTGCCTAGAACAATCACAAAACTTGGTCGACGATTTTAAACATTTAAAAAGCGATTTCCAAATGATCTGAAATGATTTAGATATCTACAGTTCAAGAAAGGGAATTGAAAATGATTTGTATAGAGATTACGGCCTCAGTTTTTTTTAATTATTTTAAACTAGCGCTAATTTACAACAATGAAGCAATTTTCGGGCATTCCCAAGACATGAATGGACCTTTGTTGAACGAGAATATTTCCCAAGCTCCCGATGACATTGGAATCGCTACCGTTTTTTACAACCTACGTGCCTACTCTATCGGGTAGGTGTTTTGATACCGCGTTACCTAATAAAGCGAACCCATTAGCACTGGATTAAAAAGAATGTAAATCGTGCAATGTTTGTTCGATTCTGGCTAGCGGAAACACCGTAATACCAAAACGGTTTCTCAACGAAACATGCTAAAAAAGATGTGTATTGAAACTGACCCTGAAGCGGGAAGTTATCGACATTTACAATTCGAAGTATTACAAATGCGGGCGAAGAAAGTACCAGATCAAATAACTAATTTTGACAGTTGCTACAATTTTGCACTTGTTCCTTGGCAGTTAAGTTCTATTCTTGCAATTAGTAATAATCTGCAGTTCTTTTCAATTTTTAAATATCTACTAGGATTTTTGTCTGACTTACTCCCTGTAGCTCAAGAACGCATCTAGAGATCCCCCGACATTACACCCCTTGACTCTGACAACTAAATCGATTCCTCCTTTAAATTTTCTTAATTCAAAATCTATTACACCACCAAACTCTCATGCGCAATCTATCACTTTATCGAATGACATTACTTAGGCCCATAATCGATTAACCCCATTGTTTGCGGCCCGTATAATAACTAATAGCACCCGTCAAAAGTGCCTAATAAGTAATAGTTCCATTAATCGAGCCACACTAACACAGTTATATCTGTCAAAATGGTTAATGAGGCGAGAATGTTCCAACACGAAAACTTACTTTATACACCCATATTCTATTAAACGGGGCGGGTAATAATAATAACCACTGTTCGTTGTTACTGATATGCTTCTGGATTGCCGCCTAAATGGGATTATAATCGTTAAATCGGGCGTTAAGAATTTCAGTCAGCGCCCACGTGCTTGGCGCCGGCTGGTCATTTAAAATATTGCCGTGCAAAGACAAACAGAAAAAGCAGGACGTCGAAGAATACAGGCCCGAAAAATGTTCCCTGCGGCACTATTTTACGACGCGAAAATTTCGTCATTTTTTCGGCGAACGACTGAACTACAAGAGTGAGCTCGCGACATAACGAGCAAAACAATAATGTATAAGAACATATCTTTTTTTCTCTTTTTCAACATAATTATTCTCTAGTTGAATGTACTTCATTTGCTCGATGTTTTATCCTATTCTTGTAGACCGATTCTAATAGCTTTTATAAATAGCCCAAAGATGTACCGTGCTTAAAACCTTTACAAGATTACTGCGTCACCATTGCAAGATCGTAACCATGATTATTTTTGACATTATTCAAGCTGGTCAGGACTGGACTCTAATATTTTAAGAATAGTTTTTCAAAGCACCCATTCCTAAAGAAAAAACTCGAATATTATCGAAAAATAAAGCTATGTAAGGTGGTGTATTAATATTACGTATACTTTTTACTCTCAGAACCAAAAAAGTTCGTCGTGTATATAGAATTAAAGAAAGCATTCGATATGATAAATCACCACAAATTCTGGCAAAGAAATAGGTCCCCCACTACCTATCAATAGGTAACGAAGGTCTATCTACACGAAGATACAACACTACAAAGGGTTGGCCAAACAACCCCTAAAAAGCAAAAAATAGAGCAGCAAAGCAAGAATATTTACAATTGTCCAGATGATATCATTCAAAAAACTATCGCACAACTAAAAAAATATAACAGACAGGGAAATTAAATAAAACTTCCCTTTATACTCGCATATGCAATGACCTGGTGGTAATAACATAGAACGAAAAAGGTTTGACCTACTTTCTAAATAACGTGGAAGATATTCTATCAGAAAACGGACTAAACATAAACAATAATAGAACCAATGTTCAGGGAGTCGACATATAACGTCGACAAACAAAATAAAAGATCTGGGAACCTACATAACAAGCAAATTTAACCGCAGAGAAACAGTACCACGCATATACTACCATTTGTAGAGAAACACAAGCCGGAATGGAGCATCTTGAAAAATATATATCACATCGGTAATACTGCCCATCATGACATACGCAGTCAAAAGTGCCGCTACTACCTTAACAGAACAAGCTTATTAAGAAACGCAGAAAGAAATATCGTACAATTGTTGGCCAAAGCTGTCAAAGACGCCGAAAATCGAGGGATAACGATATTCTGATAGAATAAGGTTTTTTGCAAACCCTGGCCCATCGTCTTTAATATTTTGGTAAGTTGCCGTAGTATTCGCCATTTCTTTTTACTTTTTTAAAGCTTCTTTTGCGTCCTGTTAATGTCTGTGACATAATGTTACTCCTTTCTATGGGATGTCACTTATTAATCAACTCATCGTCCTACTTGTGCTCATTTCCGTCATATTACGGAAACAAAAGAGCGTAACAGCAAGGTCGCCCTGATTTGTGGGCGACCGTCTATTAGGTAGCTATAAATTAATGATCTTTTACCTGCGAATGGATGGCGATTTGGCATTCACTTCTCTTTTAGTGGTAGGCTATCTGTCAAGGCTGATTTCCGACGGCGTCTATCTTATTAGGACTCGTTATCTTCCAGTTTGAATAATTTGTATGTGGTTTAGTTTTGTGTGGCTTTCAACCCTGGACAATTGAAGAGTAATCGGTAATGATGTGGGCCTTGGTATACCAAAGCAAGAACAGAATCGAAAGKGAGAAATATTTAATAAAAGTGCTTCMGMTCTTTAGTGTCTGGGTAAACCAAAAGGTTGAGAAGTCTTCCTAAGATTTTCAACGAGACAATCTAACGAGTTTCAAGAAATGCGAAAGTTTTGCGAAAAAATTCATTGCTTGGATTGAGCGACAAAAATGGATGTGAAAAAAGCAGGTCGTGTAAATAAAATGTCACCTTGATTCCATCTAAGTAAACAATACATTTGGTCCAACGATATTCCAATTCCTGTGATTGGTCCTCTAACCAGTCGTTTACTGCTGTCATCACTTGATAATTATTGTTATATCTGGTCCCAGGTAGATTTCGGAAATAAGAAGTAATCACTGGGAGCTAGATCTGGTGAATACGCAGGGTATTCGTGCAATTCAAATATTGCGTCGTGATTAGCATTCATTGTAATACGGCTTTTGTGTACAGGAGCGTTGTCCTGATGGAACAAAATTCCTTTCCTCAATTTTCCCCGTCTTTTTTTAGATGCGTTCGTGCAATTTTGAAATTAAGTTGGCATAGTGAAAACTTGTTATTGTGTGCCCACGTTCCAAAAAATCAACCATTAAAATTACGTCCGCATCCCAAAAAATTGTGGCCATAACTTTACCAGCATAAGGCACAACTCGAAATTTGCGTGGTGGAGGAGAACCTTTGTGATGCCACTCCATACTCTGCTGTTTTGACTCTGGGTCAAAGTTCTGGATCCATGTTTCATCAACAGTTACAAATCGAGAGAGAAACTCATCCGGGTCTGTTGAAAACTTTGCCAGACTGGCTTCAGAATGTTTCTGATCAGGCGTCAATATTTTAGGAACCCAGCGTGCAGATAACTTTTTAAGACCTAGAATATCTGTTAATATTTTTCCCGTTGTGCCATATGAAAAGTATGTAATTTCAGCTATCCGACGAATGATCATGTGCACGTCATGTAAACGATTAACATTTTCCTGAATAGTGACAGTTACTGGACTGCATGTTCACACGTTGTTTTTAAAAATTTTTAAATTCTCGAGACAAATTTTTTACCACTTGATAAGAAGGAGCACTCTCACCTAATGCACCCACCATATCTTCATGAATTTCTTTTGGCGACACCTTTTCTTTTGCAAATATTTTATATCTGCGCATATCTCAGATTTTTCTATTGTTGAAAATTATTCAAACACCATCGCGTAAATTCCAAATTATTTTAACAAACAACGAATGACAAGACTGGTATTGAACAAGTGTCACAACAAATAAATAATCTTTTAACTTGTTTCACTGTCAGTCAACGCCTCCCCTCGTCTAAAAAGGATAGTTAAGAGAGTTTGTTTAAAAATTTGATACAAATATAAAACTATTTTTATAAGAATTTCCAGTGCCTGATTTTTTTCCCCGAAACTTTCGAATCATATGTTATATTATATAAAATCATATGATGATACATATAATATGTACCTTTAAAATATATTTTGATTACATCCGTTGTTTTGGTCAAAGCAGAACAGGTAACAAATCGCCTAAAACTTTGAGTGGTGTATCAAACGTAGGGTCCAATGACGGATTTACGCCAGGACGTTGACTGCCATCCGGAAGACGCAGCTTCAATGTACAGTAACGACCGCAGAAGCCTAAGTTGATAATACCGCGACCGCAAACGGGCATCGTTCCGAATTCGATTTCGCCATTATACTCCACCAGCCGCGAATTAATTATGCCAGTTCCACGGGATTGCCTATTCGCACTCGGGTCGAGGGGATCACCTAAAGTAGGGGCTCTCTAAACTCTCGGAATGAAGTGGGTTCGCTGAATCAGATTCTGCCCTGAGGGGTGCTTTCGACTGGTTTTTGCTTGCGGAGGCATTTTTTTATGAAATGGGGTTCGGTCGCAGAAGAAGACTAGGGAGTATCAGTTTTCATAAAAAATCTGGAAACATCGAAAATAAAAATGATGGATTCAAATGGAAATACAGATGAATGCAAGGATAGACTAGGGATTCATCAAGTCAAGCAGCTTCTCTGAACGGCTTGACTTGATTTTGCCACTACGCTGCTTGACTTGATATCAAGCAATTTCAAGCAGCTTGATTGTTGATGACAGTCCACGTAAAGACCCTGACAGAATTTTGCCGAGTTATTACAGTGGTCAATAACGTATCATCTACCTACCTAGTTAAGTATTAATGAGTTATTTTCAGATGAAGTTCGTTTCGATGATGTGGCAGATTCTGTACAAGGAGTTACCACAGACAACACAAATAGTAATTTCACGTTCATGAACTTAAGAATTTTATTCATACTATCGATCCCGAAAACTGTTATTTTGGTGTTTGGCACATATAATTAATTTGGGGGAGAGATTTTATGAAGGTTCTTCATTCTGAATTTAATTGTTCTGAATATATTTTGCTTGACGAAAGCGGTGATGAAAATACAATTAAAGTAAATAATTCGCCAGTAGAAAAATCATGATATTACAAATAGGCAAAAAAATTCTGAACACTTACGCAGATKTTGAATGGTATGAATTTAAAAATGACGATGCCAAAAACTAATGTCATAACACGGTGGAACTCTACTTTTGAAATGCTTCAGTAGAGCCTAAAAATGAAAAGTGCACTCAATAGATTACGTGATCATATGAAAACTTTAAAGTTATTGGATACAGAATGGTCCCTGCTATAGCGAGAGTGCCATTTCTACTATTTTAGAGGGTGATACCTATTGCACACTTCCGATAGTAATTATGCTATAAATGTGCTTTTGGAGAAATTAGAAATTTGGGCACATGTTTTATAAAACACTATCAAAAGACAAATATAAATGTGTTCTGTTAATTTTAGACCCACAGCATAAGATAGAGACATTTTCATATACAGAACGGGGAAAATCTTTAAAAACAGAGGCAGTTTCCCGTTTTGAATTTATATTTAAAAATTAAATCAAATCCAGATGAGAGTCAAGCAAAAGCAGATTTTAATATAGATACTGTCAGTTTGGTTAGAAAATCTCCTATTAATGAAGACAATGAATTGTCTTGGCGTTACGAAATAGATAAATATACAAATAGCCCACGAGCTGATCTTTCTGAAAATATTCTAGAGTGATGGAAAACTACGAAAACATATATCCTAACCTTAGCTTAATAGCAAAAGATATTTTGTCAATACCTGCCACTTCTGTGTCTGTATAAAGGGAATTTTCTAGATCTGCATTAACCATTACAAAAGCGACAAATCCATTACAACCCTCATGTGTATCTCAACTCATGATTAGCAAAAATGAGATTTTTTAAGAATGATGTTTATTATCTTGCTTCGCCGTTGTACTGTTTATGTTTAAATAAATCAAGTAGTATCAAGACTGTTTGATTATTCAAGTAACTTGACGTTCAAATTACTTGACTTGATTTCAAGTCAATTMAAGTCAAGTAGATTGAAAATCAAGTCAAGCCGTGAAKCCCTTAATAAAGACTCCACCAAAATGGTAGAGCCTAATTTGGTTACAATTACGGATAACTCTGCTAAACTGGTGAGCATAACTATAGCCCCACCCCAAATTTTGGCTGTATCTATCATAAACTTTACGTGAATTAATTTTGCGTTTGGGAACTCAGAATACAAGGTAATAGAACGCTAAAAAATAAATTTTACACCAATTGCAAACTATTTATATTATTTATTCAACAATATTGCATAAATCATGGGTGCATAACTATAGCCCCTACTGTCTTTCCGTTATTTTCCGCAAAAAATAATATTTGGGTGGCTTTGATTTTTGTTGTCAACATAAACAAATGCCACTATTTGACAGTATTAAAGTCACAAATTGTATCAATTAGTGCAAAATGCCCCGCGGATCCTACTTATCGGAGATTGAGAAGGGTTAAATTTTGGCTTTCCAAGACGAAGGTCTAAGTCGACGAGAAATTTCCAGAAGAATTAACCGCTCGCGTAAAGTTGTTACAAATTATCTAAGAAACCCTGGAGAGTATGGGACACATAAAACAGGAGGTCCAAAAAAGAAAGTTTCACCTAGGACGGCAAGAAGAATTGTCTCTACTGCAAGTAACAGCTTAAAAAGCTGTAAACGAATCGGTGAAGAATGTGGAGCAAATCTTTCACGATGGACTGTAGGCAGAATCATACGTGGAAGTGAGCATATTGTGCGACAGAAGTTGAAAAAAGCACCAAGGCTTCTCCCGCGCCACATAATTCAAAGAGTAGAATTTGCTCGGCGGAATATGGACCGAATCTGGGACCATGTAATTTTAATTTAATTTGTGTTTCTTTCCGAATTTTTCCTAGACTCCAAACATCTTTCAGGTAATTTTTTCCGACGAAAAAAAGTTCCGTCTAGACGGTCCAGATGGTTTTAATTCTTACTGGAGAGATCTGCGTAAAGAGCCTAAATTTCTTAGTAAACGAAATTTTGGTGGAGGCACTCTCATGGTGTGGGGAGCTTTTACCAAAGGAGGAACTTTGAATTTGGCTTTTCCGACAACACGGATGAATACAAGAGAGTACCTTGATGTCCTGGAAAGCCGCTTATTGCCATTTTTAAACGAGAACAACCAAAATCGATTCATATTCCAGCAAGACAATGCGCGAATACACGTGAGCAGAGAGGCGATGGCATTTTTTAGGGATGAAAATATCGATTTGTTGGAATGGCCTGCATGCTCCCCGGATATGAATCCCATCGAAAACCTTTGGGGAGTCGTAGTTCAGCGGCTATACCAAGACAACAAGCAATATGCTACCGTTAACGAATTGAAACATTCTTTAGAGGAAGTTTGGAGAAATTTGGAGCCTGAAATACTCGTAAACTTCGTTAACAGTATGCGTTCTAGAGTTTTCGAGTTAATTAGAAAAAATGGTAAAGAAACCCATTATTAAATTATCGATAAGTAAATATTATTAAAGTTATGTATTATAGGGGCTATAGTTATGCACCCATGATTTATGGAATATTTTTGAATAAATAAAAAAAATTGTATGCAATTGGTGTAAAAATTATTTTTTAGCGTTCTTTTATCTTGTATTCTGAGTTCCCAAACGCATAATTAATTTACGTAAAGTTTATGGTMGATACACCCAAAATTTTGGGTGGGGCTATAGTTATGCYCACCAGTTTATCTTTCATGTTAGAAAAGTGATCTGCTTMGGTAGAGGTTCAATGTCTGACGCCTAGATGGAGGCAGTTTACAGGTGTATGATTTTTACGCTGCGTCTTAGGAGAAAGCTGCTCAAATCTGTGGTAGTACCTTCACAAGTGTTTTAATTGTTTATATTAAGATAAGCATTGTTATTATATGGTAATTTTATACTTAGGGGGATAAACTGAATGGTCGATGTTAGCAGTTTTATTACTTGAAATGAACCTAAAACCTAACGTTTACCCAGTACACAGGAAATTGGCGTTTAGCATGCTCAAAATTCAGCCACCTGTCATGGGACGCCATCTATCGGCAATGCTACCTAAGCAATTGTTCTGTATCCTTAATGTAGTCATCCGTAGTTATAATGTTCGAGAAAATATGTGATTTATCGATCCTGCTACGATTAGATGTTCGTTTAGTTTTTGGTCACTATATCGGATACTAAAATAAAGACCGTAAAAATCAGAACCGAATACATGTACTGACGTTTCTACAACACATTATCACCGAATTCTATGGCAAGTCATGAAGTAACAAGTTTTAATCTTTAAACGAAACGCAACCAAAAAGTCGCCGATAGCCTTAAGACACACTTTGTCGACGATCCAGTGAAAACAATTAGTTTGCTCGCCATATACAGATAATTAAATCAACCCAAGGTCACTCTTTAGTCTGCTCTCTAGCAATTCTAATTGATAACTTCATTTGTTAGTCCAATTGCGTAACGCGTGAAACAATCGCAACGCGGTGTCGACACGTGGCAATAAATCCATTCGGTCTCGATATTCCACCCAGTCTTCGAAAGGCCTTAATTACTCAACTTCGGTCGCTGTGACCATTTAAGAATCCGTTTTTTCTCGTAAAAAGAAGAGCCGACAGCAGCTGCGGTGCATGACGTAATATCACTGGGCGAGGTACTAATTTCCACACCGAGTCGAAAATTTTTGAGTTCGTACATTAAAACCACCCCCCACTAACTTATTTCCCTCACGGGGCACGTACAAAATTCACAGCGCCATCTTAACGGCCTCAGGCGGAGCCCTTTTCAATTATTAGTTGCTATTTCGCAAGGCGCAGTACAAACTATGTCTCCCGAGTCATTAAAGCTCCTCTTATTTATGGACTGTAAAAGGAGATATTCGTATTTTTCCCGTGGACTTTACGAGCTGCATGGCGTACACACATGCACATTACTGTTGGTCTGTTAAATAGCGCGTGTTGGAAATGATGATATTACTTTATCTGTTTAATGTACGTACTCCAAGTCCATCTGGAGTGCTGTAAACCAGAGAGGCGAATGGAAACCGCGCGATAAAAAGTTGAATATTTAAAATTAGTCAAGCAACAGGGGCAGCAAGGCTTTATACAGGGTATCCCAAAAGTGATTGCTTAAACTCGAAATAACCACATGTTATTATACAATTCGCTGTTTAACAATTAACCAAAAGTGTTAAAAATGCAATCTGTGTGGCTCAAATTAACCCCTTTACTTTTTATTTTATATGTTGTTATACAGGGTCGCTACAAAGAATGGTATCAACAGGATATTACAGGTTCTAACCGATCTAACCGATTTTTCTGAAAATGTGCATGGGCTTATGGGTAATTAAAATGCATTTTATGGAATTTTATCAACTCCGTGTCGGCTCTCGTTTCCGAGATATGGGCGCAAGCTGCATTTTTTAAAATGGGAAGGGGGTCAAAAACCACGTCATTGAAAAGGATATCTTTTCCTGATTTGAAAAATGTATCTCACTTGTAAAATTTATTGCTTCTGAGTTGAGAAAAGACAAAGAATGAAAACAATTTTCTTTATCGCTAAAATGGACATTTTTCCTTGACCGGTGATAATTTTCGTCTAGTTTGACAATTTATTGCGAATCAGGTACCCTAAAAGTTGAGAAGAAAAACATGATTCCGTAAAATATGCAGTATTTTTTCAGATTTACATTACAGAAGATGCCCCATTTACTTCCTGGCAGTAATGCAGCCTTGCGTAAAAGTTTTAAGTTTTTTGTGGCATATTTGGAAGTAAGTTCTGAATTTCTGCCCTAATTCGTCCTTTTAAATCTTCTGCTTTATGTGGCCGATCAGCATAAATCCGATTTTTCAGATACCCCCACAGGAAAAAATCAAGCGGCGTCAGATCAGGGGAAGGTGCTGGGCATTCTATCGCTCCGCGCCTACCAATCCATCTGTCTGGAAATATCGCATTCAACGMACGTTGACCGCAAAATGGTTCRGTGAMCCATCTTGCTGAAACCCTATCTGTTCAGAAGGACGCGCAGCATTTTCACGAATTTCCATCGATGAGAAAAGGCCCAATAATGTGCTCACCGATAATACCACACCAGACATTCATTTTCTGAGGGCGTTGTGTGTGGACTTGTTCCATCCCATGTGGATTTGTCCGACCAAACTCTGCAATTATGTCAGTACGGGTACGATTTCTTAGTGCTAACGCCGTAAAACCGATCGATATTCATCGTGAGATCTGTGAAGTTTACGGACAAAACATTATGAGTGATGGAATGGTAAGGAAATGGGTGAGAGCATTTAAAGATGGCCGCACAAATGTGCATGATGAAGAACGGAGTGGGCGTCCTTCGGTCGTTAATGAAGATTTGGTGCAGAAAGTGAACGAAAAGGTGAGAGAAAACAGACGCTTTACAATTTCATCATTGTGCGACTGCTTTCCTCAATATTCTCGTAATGTTTTGTATCGCATTGTGACCGAGAACATGAATTACCGGAAATTGTGTTCACGTTGGGTTCCGAAAATGTTGACGGATTTGCACAAAACCCAACGTTTAGGCAGTGCATTAACTTTCCTTGAGCGGTACCACAATGAAGGTGAAGATTTTTTAGACCAAATTGTTACTGGTGACATGGGTGGCCTACGTCACACCAGAATCGAAACAACAATCCATGGAATGGCGACATTCATCATCACCCAAAAAAGTGAAGTTTAAGCAAACAATTTCTGCCCGGAAAATCATGTGCACAGTTTTTTGGGACAGAAAAGGAGTATTGCTAGTGGAGTATCTGCCTCGTAATGAGACAATCAATGCAGCGTCTTATTGTAAGACATTGAACAATCTGCGTCGTGAAATCCAGAACAAAAGACGTGGCAAGTTGAGTAAGGGTATCGTTTTGCTGCATGACAATGCCCGTCCACATGTGGCTAATCGGACCAAAGATCTCATCAAATCTTTTAAATGGCAAACTCTAAATCATCCTCCATATAGCCCTGATCTGGCGCCCAGCGACTACCATTTGTTCCTGCACTTGAAGAAACACCTGGGTGGTCAGCGTCTTCAAGACGATAACGAAGTCGAAACATTTGTGATACAGTGGTTAATAAGCCAGGCGGCAGAATTTTATGAGGAGGGTACTCAAAAACTGGTGCCACGTTATGACAAGTGCCTCAATATTCACGGAAATTATGTAGAAAAGTAGATTAAGGTACAGGCTTTCATGTAAGATAAAATTATTGCGATATCTTTGCACGTCTTTTTTTAATTCCAAAACGGTACTTACTTAAAAAAACATGCTACGTATAATTCAGAGACGATTTTTTTAAATACCATCTACTCATCATTAAAAATTTACGACGAATAAGTAAAAACCACTGCTGTTTATTTACTGTATCAATCGTTAAGAGGTCGACAAGCAATGATCTGTGTTATGCTCTTGTAAATCGACACACATAAATCCGCATTTGATATAAATAAACAGATATGGTGGGTACCGATCAAGGAAGCGAGATTGTTTTGTTTACTACAACTAATCGCATGTATTTATAGAGAAAATATGATGAATGGGCGCTTTATTTGACAGTGAATGTGGACACGTAAAAACGGAAGATGATAAGACTCCAGCTTTATCTCCACACAAATATGATTATTTCGTAACTTCCACTGTGTAAAAGACTAACTCTGACATGTTTTAAGCCTGCCTCGTAAAGTGGTCATTAAAAACATAAAATCACCAACATCGATTTACTGGAATCGAGCCATATTTTGCAAAACGCCCCATAAAACCGCGGCCCCTTTACCTATACGCCTATACGAGCGACACCTACGTTTCTGTTCCACAGTGTCAAGTGTCTCTAACAACTTCCCTACTGCTAAGGCGATAAATAAATAGTTTAATTCACCTCGAACACGGATTATATCGATCTATCGCTATTAATTTCTACCTACGTTCACGGGCGAGAAGAACGTAAAAGGAGAGGTTGATTGTGAGACATGGTTGAATTAGGCGAAAAATAGTTGAGTTTTTTAAGGTTTTCATGATTTTGTCTTGTCTGAACAATCTATGAACTGGCAGTTCAGCATAAGGATCATAATGAATGCGATCGACTGGTGGTGGTAATATGTTATATGGTGTTGCATACAGAAAAGAGCACCAATACTTGCAAAGGAGAATAATTCAGCATTTTTAAAAGAAGCTGGAGATATTACCAACAACATAAATAACTTTTACAAATAGTATGACTTTGTCAAAGCACCTATATTTCCTTAAAAGGCTTAATTATTATTAAAGTTTTTCTTTGACTCAAGGCCAGCAAATCTTCTACCCACAATTAATGAATTACCAAAGCAAACATTGGTCTTAAAGAGTACGTTTTACTGTACTTATTTACCTTTTACTGTAACCTGCAGTACGTTTAGATTTCATTACAGACAAATAAGCTTTTACAAGTCACACCACTGAACATAAACCGCACATCAATTCACAGTGTTATGAATAAATGTAACGATTTACAAATTGACAGCTAGATTAGGCATGGGTTGACCTCCTGGAAATGGAAAATACCTTAAAATAATCCACTACGCTGAACGATGACTAATTTTTACGTACCTAGTATACCGACAAACCCTATACTGTAACTGATACGAAAACGCGATAGAAACGTTCGTCCACTAATGCAGCAAGTTTTTAGCATTTTCTATTATATGGAGGGCATATTTGGTAAAAATAGTTTTGTCTTCTTTTCGCAAAGATTATAGTGATGGGAATACATTCAATTTTTGTAACCTGACAGGATTTTAAAAAAGCTTCCAAGGATATAAATACACAATAACACAAGTCTATAAATTTGCGAATTTCTAATTTTAATAGTTTTAGAACATATTGAACAGGAGATGGAAGACGAATTTAAATAGAAGTTTCTTCTTCTAGACGCAAGGACACTAATACGCAAAAAGTGGCATATATATATAGGTGGACCTACTGGCATTGAACATGAACAATTATTGGATAGGGATGGTTTCTCAAGTCTCGATGTAAGATGTTAATATTTCTCTGTTTTAACTTTGCACGAGATTGTCAACAATAAGATAAATTGTCAATGCTACATATGGGCCCGGACAACATTCCAAATTTTCTAGTTAAGGACTGTATTTCTTGTCTGTGTCAACCTCTTAGTTTTATTTTCAACTTAATTTTAACTAATGCTGTATATCCTGTTGCTTGGAAAGTATCGAAAGTTTATCCTGTTTTCAAGTCCGGTGATAAAACTAACATACAAAATTACAGACCGATTGCTAATATTTGCAATTTTTCGAAATTGTTTGAATGTATTTTATCGGACGTTCTCTATAGTCATTWTTMGWCATTAATTACTGCTGAACAACATGGTTTTATTAGAGGAAAATCCACTCTAACCAATTWATGTGAATTTGTACAAAATTTGTCAAGTGCACTTGACGCAAGGTTGCAGGTCGATGTAGTTTATACGGATATGTCTAAGGCATTTGATACTGTGGACGTGGATATTCTCCTGAGCAAGCTGGATAGCATCGGTCTCTGTGATAATCTTATCAAATTGTTTCATTCAATGTTGCACGGTAGAAGGCAGTTTGTTGAATATAGAAATATTAAATCTGCACAATTCAATAAACCAACTGGTKTGACACAAGGCTCAATTCTTGGTCCTTTACTTTTCAATATTTAYATTAATAGTGTGAAGGAGCAGTTGTCATGTCCGTTTTTGCTATACGCAGATGATTTAAAAATATTCAATGTAATTAATTCGGAATCTGATTGTGTTGCATTGCAGAAGTCTATTAATTCCTTTGTTCAGTGGTGTAGCCACAATAGACTGACAGTCAATATCACTAAATGTTGTGTACTAACGTGTTCTCGCAAAATCAGTAATTTTACTTTTGATTATAATATAAATGGCATTATTTTGGAGAAACGCTCTCGAGTTCGGGATCTTGGCCTCGTCATTGATAGTCAGCCGTCCTTCTCTCCGCACATTGAGAAAATTTGTGAGGATGCTTTGAAGATGCTCGGTTTTGTAAAGAGAAATACCAGAGGTTTTGTAAATATTGATACGCTCTTGTCTTTATATTATTGTTATATTAGAAACAAATTAGAATATTGTTCATTGGTCTGGAGCCCCCATTATGACAATCATGTAAATGCCCTGGAAAGAGTTCAACGAAGGTTTTTGAAATATTTGTATTTTGTTAAATATCACGCTTATCCTGTACAAAACTACCCACAATGTGTTTTACTTGCAACCTTTTCTCAATCTGCGTTAGCCGATAGAAGATGCTACTCTTCTGTTTTGTTTTTGTATAAGTTAGTTGATGGCACTTTTGTATCTCAACCATTGTTCCAGATGCTAAAATTTCAGATCCCGCGACCAGCTAGTAGATACACTACTCTGTTTAGCTATGAAGTCACTAGTACCATGCACCACTTTAATTCTCCACTATATACTGCTGTGAGAAACTATAATAAGTACAACCAAACCCTTGACCTGTTTTGTGGTAACAGCTTAACATTTAAGAAAATTTCTAAAAGTGTAATAACTGCTATTCCATAGTGTTTATTCCTCGAATTCCACTCTGACTTTATGTACTTTTTTTTCATTATTGTCTTTGTTATACATAAATTCATTCATTTTTTGTATTCTTTGAATTATAGAATTTAATTCAATTTGTGCATACATGAACATTTTTGCTGACTGTTTCTGTTTTTGTATTTATCCTGTAATTGGACTTAATTGTCTGCTGGATAATAAAGTATTATTATTATTATTATTATTATTATTATATGCTTCCTTTTAGAGATAGCTGATAAGATTGACAATTTTTCTTGTAGTATTAAGGATATCAAAAATATTACTTGTCTTGTGATGTACTTACGTTACTGTATATTAGTATTATGGAAAAAGCTAACAGTTATTCTGCAACGGTACATATTTCAAGTAATTTTCCCGTTCTGTAATTGGTTATTCACCTGTGGAGCAGTGTAGAATAAATAAATAAACAGTTAAAAGAATACAAAGAGGATCAGAATCCAGATCTTGAATGGCAAAACAGATTTATCAACATAGACAAAAGTTTAGAATATTTCAGTTTGCCTAATGATATTCAAATTTAACACTCGCTTGCTCTACTTTTGGTTTCTTGTAGGCAGTGGTTTTCATAATTTTCTTCCAGTTATCCACTTTTTGCTTTCAAAAGTTTGTTTGGCATATACATTAATTTCCTAATCAAGTTCGACAAGGAACGCCAACCAGGTCGTTTGACAAGGCGCTGGAAAACTATTGTATAGCCTTCTAGGTCTCCTAATTTAAATTTATCGGCTTTATTCATCTGGGATCATTTAATAAACAGTCAAACAGTAGGTTAAGAAATGAAAAATAATTAACACAGAAGCTTGGTCAGACATTTTGTTGTGAACTCATAATATTAACAGGTATTTTTTGGTTTCGACTTTACACCTGTGCATAGCTTCTCTTCTACAATTCGTCTACTGGCAGTTACTATCCCATAAGTACGAAATTAGATCAATACAGGACTGCAATGAACGATAAGACAGAAATAGGTAGTCATAAACCAAACGTATTTACCTATATGATCTTATTTAACTTTTAAAAAAGATTTGTTCCAGTTCAGCGTGTACTGTTCACTGTATGATCCACAAATATTTTCCATATTTAACCATCAGTCAACCTCATTAGGATTCTGTATATTATCACAGCCTACCAAAGCTATTTATAACTACTTACATGAAAATATCAACGTGTGTGGTTGTCGCAACGTATGTGAACCGCTCAATGATGATTTACGATTAAAATAAATAAATGGTGATGTTGGAAAAAGCAAATGCACTGAAAGTCAGGAAGCGATAACCCTTATAGCATTTTAGATTGAAAAAAAAATGTCAATTCACAATATAGTGTATCGAAAAAGAGGTTGTTTTACTCCAACAACTAAATATACTGGCACACATATGTATCCGGGTACCATCCATCTCAATATTTATTTATGGCTCCGACGGGGGGTTTAGCTTCTGTCGACGTAAAATTTGCGTTTTCCCAAGGCGACTGGTTATATACGATGTACGAGGCCGAGCCAAATGAAAACCTTCAAAACTTTTTAGACAAAAATTCATTAAAGCATGTTAACAACAAGTAGTCTCCATTACATTAAACACAATCAAACTATAATGAAAAAAACCCAAACCTCAATAATTTAGAGAGACTAAATATGTATATCTTCATCTTCAGTAGAGTTTGTATTTGGGCTTATCAAAGAACTAGAACAACATCCTAAAACATTTTCGTTTAGAACTGGCTTTAACTGGATTAATACTATCAACTTTTAGGAAATCCGAAGGATAAGGTAGATGAAAAATCATCTAATCTAATCATCTAAAAAATTGAAAAATTGAAAGTGTACCCAATACCGAAAACTAGTTTCCCTGCCTCTATTAGTGACCTTCGACCGATTAGTCTATTGCCAATCTTATCAAAGGTGCTCGAATCAATTGTATTTAGGCAAATTAGTAGCTATGTGTTAAAAAATAAAATTATCCCGGAGCATCAATCTGGCTTTCGCAAATTTCACAGCGCAAGCACTTCTCTCCTAAATATTACTGATAACATTAAAAGAGCATTAGACAAGAAATTGTCAACTGTCCTCGTGTCACTCGATCTTTCCAAGGCATTTGATTCAATCAATCACGATCTTATGTGCGCTCAATTCATCTACTATGGGTTTGACCCAACTAGCGTAGCATTTTTCCAGTCTTATTTGACTGGCAGGACCCAGCGCGTGTCAGTAAATGACAAAACATCAACTGCATACAATGTTGTATCTGGGGTACCCCAGGGCTCGCTGCTTGGACCTATATTATTTCTAATATATATACTGCCGATCTGTTTTCGTCCGTAAAATTCTGTCACATACAAGGTTATGCAGACGATCTACAGATCTTACATTGCTTTGGGCCTGCTGATGCAGATGTTGCTTGTAGGGAGACCAACGCTGACCTCCAGTGTGTTGCTATGTATTGCAGTGAACGTGGCTTGAAACTAAACGCTGACAAATCTGTTGTTATGTTGTTTTCGTCGGACTCTGCTCGTTCAGAACTCATGCAACAACTGAATATTGCAATAAACGGGCATGCGTTGGTTTTCCAGCAAAGTATTCGATGCCTTGGTGTAGTACTAGACCATAAGTTGCGTTTTCGAGAACATGTAAATATTCTTATACGTAGGTTCTATGCACGGTTGAAGTTACTTTATGCTAATAAACATGTTTTAAATAAAAATCTAAAAATAGATCTGTGTGAGGGTTTGGCACTGTCAGTGTTTTCCTACAGTAATGTTTTGTATTACTCTTGTATAGACCATGCCTCCAGGAGCAGAATACAAAAAGCTCAGAATTCATGTTGTAGATTATTTAATAACCTCCGTAAATACGATTATGTCACATGTCATTTAAAGGAGATCGGTTGGTTAAATATGAATGCTAGAATGAAATATAATCTGCTTGCTTTAGTGTACAGGATCATAATTACTGGTGCACCTGCGTACTTACGTCGGCAGTTGGTTTTTCGAGMTGAAATCCACAACAGAGTAATTCGAGAGAATGACCGGCTGATGGTGCCAAATCCCCGCACGGCATTATTTTGTAGAAGCTTTACTTTTCAGTGCGCACAATTATATAATTCCTGTAAAAGCATATTCTGTTGCAATTCTCTGATGTCGTTTAAACGTTCCCTTAAGAAGCATTTTCTGGATCAACAATAGTTGTTTGATTTGAGTGTTTCCTGTTTCTTAGACTTATTTATATCATTACTTGTATTGTTTTATATATTCTGTACTGTGGTACCAATAGGTTAAATGTAAGAATAGCCTTAGGCTAAATTTCGCCTAATGTGTAACATTTCTAATAAAGACGATTATTATTATTATTATTAAACAAATTTGTAACAAGACATTCAAGAACGTTTTACTCTACTGAAGACGTCAGCTTAGCTGCCGAAATAATAATAAAAATCTCCCCTTGTAATCGCTTAGGGTGACGTCAGGGGAATAAAGATTTCTCTTTAATTAACGTGAAGAGAAATAATAAACGAGTGTTTTAGAAAATAGGATCGAAGAAGTCTAAATATTCTAACAACTCATGGTATGTCGACTTTTTCGAAAATCTAGGAGAAGATCTCCTCGCCTTGCGTGTCCATTCTCGAGAATTACCTATCAATTTTCGACCTACCGTCTAACTACCACTTCGCTAGTGATTGCGTGCCGTTTACCGATTGGAATTTTAATTGCCCTAATTGAGAACGTGCAGTTCGTCGTGTCACTTTTGGTACGTAAAGGTGAAAACGTTTATTGTCTAGTGTGCAGATGATTAAATTGTCGGTACAGACGGCACGATCTGCACACACACGACACCGCAAAACGTGGATGCCACCAGGACTTGAGATGATGGCGACTGACTACAAGAAAAGCGTAAAACTCCAGTAATGACCGTAATTTCATTTGAAATGCACGTTGCGCTGGTGTAGCTGTTTTTGTTTTTTTCTGTTGGTGCAATAAAATGCAATTGAAGACGACCTGAAGAAGACCTTTAGGGTATCGAAACTCTCATCTAGCTTTAATTTGACGAAGTTTTCAAGTTAAAAAACGTGCAGCAATAGAAGAAATGTCATATAAATTTTCAAATAAACCTACAAAATAATAAAAAAGTACAGATATAATTATTCATACCGCATAGTAAAATGTCATTGTTKACATTGTCCCCAGTCAAAAACTTAACCTCCAGTCGTTTTTTTTTACCAACAACTACTTTTTGAAAATAATTAGTAGTCTATTATACTKCATGCACGCAATATAAAGAACTGCGGTCAAAACAGGCCTTTAATAAACTAGTAAGCCTTGATGCTCTGGAGACTACTGGTCTGTGGAGCAAACGAAAATTATTGTCTATAGTGGCGTCAGACGTTAGAATAAACGGAATCAATTATAACCGTGAGATGATCGACAAATTACATAATTTCAACTTTATACACGTTCTATATGCAGAACAAATTGATTCTTGACTGAAAAGCAATTGAACAGCAGCACGCGTCTAAATCCAAAGAGCAAGTACTTTACCGAAGCGGATTTGAAATCTCCCACTAACAAGGCAGATCCAAAGAGAACGAGATGTTTCACAACGAAACAAAGCCAACTCCCTTCGGAAATCAACTAGCAAGTTACGTCAAATCCAGTGTTTACACAAATATACTGTTCGTTTTGTTTCGGATTACCTACACGAGATGACATTCCACGTGTAAATATCAGCTTTCAAAGTGCCGTGATATATCCAGTGACAATTGATAGATTTCCAATAAAAAACACGTGCGAACGTATTTGTTGTTTTTTGTTTAGTTTAATTTAGAATATCTACGTGAATAACATGCATGTATTGGAACAAACAAACGTTAAGTAATTATAAAAGTTAACATGTCAGATTCTAACAACATACGTGTTTCGGCACCTAGCTGCCCTCTTCAGTAGAAGTAAAGCGACTTCTTGAAATATTCCGCTGGTTTAATCGGAAGATATTTGCCCTATAAAATTTTCAGATTAAGTGAAGAAGTCGCTTTACTTCTACTGAAGATGACAGGTTGGCTGCCGAAATATGTATTAAGTTAGTAATCTGGCAAGGGTTTTTTTCATGATCAATATATTTATTTTATTATAACAGATGTCTACCAGAAAAACTTAAAGGCAGCCTGGAGCCTTTTATCGAAATATTACGAATCCCAAAGTGAATTATTAGAACCTAAACATCAATTTAAAAAAGATAAACCATTCATTGTCTAGCATTCTTTACGAATTTTTTTGCAATCGATGATACATCTTTAAAAAAGTAGCTGTAGATCTTGACACAAAAATGAGAGTTAACGAAAACGAAAAAGCTGTCAAAGAATTTGGAAGGTATTCAACTGTATAATGAAATTAAATCTTATAAGGAAATTCTTGCTGATCAGATGCAAGAATGAATGCCATCAGTGGATATAATGAACAATATTATATCTAAAGACCGGATTCTCGTTTTTTAAAATTTGTGTTATCGCTTCGAATCGATTTTGAACTTTGTGAGTGTACCAACATCAGTGTTGAAAAGTAATTAGAGTTCAATTGGAACACTTTAAAGGGTTGATAAGAGATGATGTGCCCTTAAAATGTGACCGAATTTTTTAACACTTTGACGGACTTATTTTATGGCGAATTTAATTCAAAAACTTTTTTGTCCGTTATTTTTCAAAAAATCTTACCGTTTTCAAGAAAAACCCGACAAACTAAAAACATGTATTGTAGCTGTGTTATTTAAAATTATCCAAAATTCAAACAATGGTTATGAAATTAAACGTCAGACATGACAATCTGGTAAAAAGTTGAAATAAGAATATTTTAGTGGAACAAAATATTGGCAAATGTATCTCAATGAGGAATTACGCCTTAGGAAATTTTCTCTGTTACTCTTTAACACTTCTTCTGCAGTTTCCTTCACAAAAACCTAATACTAATAGCGTGTCAACATGTTCTCTAAATGAAAACTTTCGGGCTAAATTTAGTGTTCAATTTACCTGATTGTCAAGTCCGATGTTTATTTCATAACCATTGTTTGAATTTTCGATAATTTTAAATAATGACATCATACAATACATGTTTTTAGTTATTCAGGATTTTCCTGAAAACTATAAGATAAAAATAACAAGAGCAAAAAAGTTTTAGAATTAAATTCGCCATAAAAGAAAATAGTATTAAGTCCGCCAACGTGTTAAAAAATTCTGTCACATTTTAAGAGTTCATCATCCCTTATCAACACTTTAAAATGCTCGAATCTAATTACTTTCGAATATTTCTCTTGGTACACTCACTATGTATACCAATTTTGATTATTCTAAGTTCAAGTATAAGTGAGATACTGATTCTTTTTCGAAATTTGAATCCCTACTTTGAAGGCTTTTAACTCTGTATCGTTGCTTATACGAATCACCCTATATACCTTTCTATTAAAAACAAATCAGGTTGTCCATGATTTAATTTTTCGAAACCAAAAACCAAAATCAAGTGCTGTAAAACAAAATGGAACATCCTGTAGAAATGAGAATGATTTTAGTTTGCAGCGCTTTCTTAGTAAAACATTAAACATACCATGAAACGGAACTTTTGAGCTTTTCTTTTCTTAAATTTTAATTTAAATTTTGAGTCTCCGGCGAACTGATAACAAGTAAATCAAACCAGTCTTTTTTCTTTCACGTGGGTTCAAAAAATTCCTTTCAACCATACAAAATCTAATTTGCCCGGTATACAATTTCGCTCTCCGCATTCTCCCTCAAGATACAAGATAACCAACTATCACTTGTGCACTTGCAAAAAACGCATCCAGCTACCTCTATTATAATGCAGCAGGTCAACCAGTTATTATTCCGGCCCCAGGGTGCGCTACCACTCTGTTTACATATCTGACCAGATTGCTATTAAAGGAGATTGCGTTTTAGATCCCTGGATGAAAGAAACCGGTATGCTAACAGGATATTCAATAAAGCTTCCGTGATTTGAAGGAGCATGCCAAATGAATCGGGTTAGCAGCGTTCTTGGAAAACTAAATTGTTTAACACGGTGTTACGAAACCGCGATGGGAAGAAAAAAGTGCAAAAAACTCTTCGTCGAGCCATTGACACTTCGATTCCAACCAGAAAATTATGCGATTCTACATTGGTGGTGATGTATTTGCGGKATTCATCGTATTTCAATTAGGTTTGCGTGTGTGACCTTGATGCACTAGAAAACATCGTTCAGAAATTGAATGCCGAACACACGTTCTAAAAAGTCATTCATGCGATAACAAATACAACCTCGATGAGTATTGTATTAACGTATGGTTACGATGTAGCGTGGTAATAAAACCTTTGTTTTTCTATATGAGGTGCGATATCAGATTATGTAAAAATCCAATGGCGATCAATATATCAAAATATTGTTTGTTGCACTCGATAAAATTGCATTGACACATATCAAAGACTAATGAATTAACCGATGCGCTTTTAGTTTAGTTTCAACTTTTCACACTAGAAGCTTTGGAAATTTAAGTTAGCAGTGAATAGGTAGCTAGTTAAGATAAAAAATTATCAAAACTCGGAATGAGAATACAACCTGGTCGTGAAACTATACCTAAAACTGTAATGATTATTATGGCAATGTAAGTTATACTTCGATTGCTACTTCTGCGCCAATTTTTATGTGACATAAAAGTAATTTATGTTTTTAACTTAAATCATATATGCATAGTTTTTGTGCTTAAAGCGTCTAATATCGGCATCTGAAACTGAATATGAGCACATCGGTGAAACTTCACTAACTTGGACATTAGTAAATTTTGGATTAAAAACCGTGAACGCATTTATCTAATATTTTAAATAAACAAAATTTGAGTACTTCGTTTTGGTCTCTGTCTAAAATAATTTGAGTCGATTATATCAAAGCTAAACACTGCAACACATCAGTAAAATGTTTCACGACGATCTTATACACATTATGAGTGCTGTGTAAAATCAGAATTAGATACTTGCATAAAATTATGCAAGACATGCTTTATTATGACCACCATATAGAATATATCATCTTTTTTTAGACTGAGCCTTTGGGTTTATTTGATTATTTACATTAATTTTTCATGTAGCTATTGTTTTTCTAAGTTTAAGTTAAGTAGTAATCCACCAATGCACTGCTTCCAAAAATTAACCCACCACTTAATATTTTAACCAAATGAAGCCTCATTTAAATAAACTGAAATATATTTAATCGGAATTTAATTCGTGCTTATAATGCTACTGGATTCCTAAAAGTTATGTTATTCAGACTTTCATAACTCTTTGTTCGGATGGATTTTTGCTCGAAATAACTGATATTTTTTAAAGTTTTTTGTTTCCCTGTATTAATTGTCAAAATGTAACGTGAATTTAGAAATTAGCAATATGAGACCGACTCTGTGTATTCTGCAGAATATAGGAATTTAATGGAAATAGAATCTTTTAAAAGACTGCGTGTTCAAGGAAGACCACAGACAAACATTAACTTGAAAAATGCTTTAAATAATTTTGAAAACGATCCTAGAACGAACCCAAGAACAGTTGTTACAAAA
Organism: Rhyzopertha dominica; assembly: GCA_025024175.1. Taxonomy (NCBI): domain Eukaryota; kingdom Metazoa; phylum Arthropoda; class Insecta; order Coleoptera; family Bostrichidae; genus Rhyzopertha; species Rhyzopertha dominica. Next base: position 31,141,048 of record QCXZ01000053.1, read on the forward strand.
AAAAATGAAAATCAACTGACCGAGATATCTACTAAAGTTTGTTATTTGAAATAGAACGATCCTGCAAAAAAGTACTAAGGTACCACTACCCTACCGTCATTTGTTTTTGAGATATCTGGTGTTAAATAATTGCTGCTTACGAAATATCTCGGTTAGCTGATGTTTAACTGTTTTTTTTGTAAACACTACAAATTTTTTTTCAAAAATTAATTAAACTTCCTCATTTAAACCAGTAGTCTATGACGTCAAATACAAAAGTTAGCTATTATAGACTGTTACCGTGAACACCCTGTATATGCTAGCAGAGGTTGAAGTTTGTCGCGATAGGTATATACATGAAAGCTTATTCACAAAACGAGTTAACACTGCATTTAATAAATAATTTTCTCATTATTCCCGTTCAGAAACAAACTTTTTGCTTTATAGCATTACAGGAAGTAAAAAAATGTAGGAAACAAAACTATAAAAGACAGGTAAGTACATGTAACAAATGAGGTATGTATTCTTCGCAAGTCAAGAATGCACAATATGGGAACCAACAATGAGCTTCAAAGGAACAACATGATGAGCATTTTCAAAAGGTAAAGCTTGCCTGAGATCAGATAACAAAGATTTTAAAAAGTAAGTAAAAGCCTACTTGTTGTAAAATCCTATAAAGCCATATGGAAAAAGCTCTAGGATTATGTAAAGTACAAGCAAATAATAGTCTCTACTAAAAATATAATTCATTAATTAAGGCTTATTCCTAAAGATACAACTGATTTTTATGCAATGAAAAGTATTCACAATTTCAAAGAAAACATTGAAAGTTATGGCGCTTTGCATATTTTCATTTTGAAGGTGATGTCTAAAGATTACGAAACATTACTTTTTCTTTTAATTAGGGCACTTAGCAAATGAGTGTCTTTGCTTTATACGTAATATTTCAAATAAGCTATGCGCCAAATTAATTTATGTAGATTATCCACTATTAACTATCAATTGCTGTAAAAAAGCTTCTAAAATATGATAATTAAAAATGTATTATTTTACATACTATCCGATTACTCAAATTTCCTGTAGTGAAGTAAAGCATAAATAAATGGGCCTCTAAATATATAATAAATGCACTGTTTCCCCTAGAATACAAACCGATTTCCAGTTAAAATTACCTCCAACACCAAAATAGCTCGACTGTTTTATAAATGATATTTCCCGCAAAGCCTTAAAAACTATCAAAATATCGCCGTCTCTAGTGTTTAATTTTTAGTTTGTTTTAATACTACCATTGCGTTCCTCCTCCATTCACTGTTTTGTAATTTGAGTATGATGGAGTAATAATTCCCGCAAACTAAACTTTGTTTAAAGACCAAAGGATACCTCAAACAAATGGAATGCAAAAAAGAAACAGCTTATTCGGGCAAATCGATAGTAACTTGTAAGCCACGCGCTTATTCTTAATCTTAATCACTTACATTAACTAAAAGAAGTAAATCACGGGATTTGGTCCTCCACCACATGGCACAAACACTCAAAAGTCAATTTCGAAAAAGAAAAACACCCCGTATTTTCCCGCACGATACGACACACCCGGTTATCATCGCGATACTAACAAATAAAGCGTCGCATTAAAAGCTACTTCACCCGTCAGAAAAGTAGACTGGTCCGTGTCTTCGCCGTGGCACCGTAAAAAAGGCCAATCATAGCCGGGCAGCGTTGGCTGACAAAAAACTCACTGCGTGCAAAAAGTGGTCACAATAATGTAAACACGTGCACTGAATTTTATGTTGCTACGTATTTGGTTAAATTTCGTTTCGGTTTTAAATTCAAGGTGATAACGTTTATAAAAACTTCTCTATTATACACACTGGCGATTAGCGAATACGAGGGTGAACCAAAAAGTTGTAATTCAATGGAAAGTACAACGTATCATGCTTTTCATCGTTTCTACGTCCCCATGATTAATATACGTTTTAAATTAATAGGTTGTTACGATAAAAAATAGCACATTTGCGATTTTACCCCATTTTTATATTATACATGGGAATAATTATTGAAATCATTACAGAAATGTAACCACTGCTCGCATCAAATTGGGAGGATCAAACGGTGCAAAGTCGGGCGAACTTACAGGGCATACTCTATCCCTCTTCAGATCTGTCCATATTTAATTATGTTTTGACGGCTAATTGCAACGTACTGTAATGAAATCTAAGTAAATCGTTCTGGGCAACATTAAATTTTGTTTTCTACAGTAAGCAGTGCGTTTTCCCATTTTGTCCGTAATAAAAATCTAATTTCAGTTTTAACCAACTCAGGCGTTCACAGTTTTCCATGCGATGACTGCAATTCATAATAATTTACCACTTGAAGCTAGACAAATAGTTTAGAATGTTTATGAATACATTAAAAATGCAGAGGGAGAAAGTGGGGCCATCACAAAAACCAGTAGAATGACCAAAATCTCACAATCAACTGTGAGAAATGTACCTGTAAATGTAATTCAGGGCAGAAAAGTGCAGAAAGACGTTGAGTTATTGCGGTTGTCAAGATACAGTGTTCGCAACGTAATGCAGTTATTTAAATCAAGCAATAATGTCGAGCCTAACCAGAGGTATGTGGAAAAAAATGCGCTTACTGATACTGATAGGAGGACGATGAAACGAATAATTAAACAGAACAGGAGGGCAAACTACGGTCAACTAAGCACACTTTGGAGTGATGCTGTAGGAAGACATGTTTCAAGATACAGCTGTCACCGGGAAGCACAAAGATTGGGTTTTGGAACTTATAAGGAAAAATCTTTTGTTTTTAACTTTTGAAATGTTTTCAACAAAAATGTGATTTTATTATTGTCTAGGTCAATAGGAACAGCTACTGTTAACAACGCAACAAAAGGAAAATCGGTTGAAGTGGGCAAAAGAACATAGAACTTGGAGTCCTGAACAATGGAACAGTGTACATTGGAGCGACGAGTCTAGATTTAAAGTTTGTGTAGGCGACAGTCGCAGCAGAGTTATTCGGAAAAAATGAAATTTATCATCCAGATTGTCTGAAGAGAAAAGTTAAATTTCCAGCATCTATTCATTATGGTGTGGGAATCAACGTCTGCAAGAGGAGTATGAAAATTACATTTCATTGAAGGCATTGTGAACACCGAAAAATACCTTAATATCTTAAGTGAATATTTGCTACCCACTAGAAACAAGTCATTGACGTTAGGAAATGATTTTGTTTTTCAACAACATGGCGCTGCATGTCATGGATAAACAAGATCTTTACAGTGGATAAGTTTACACCACAATGAATACAATGCCAAGAAGAATAACCGTTGTCATAAAAAGTAAAGGTGATGTTACTCAGTGGTAGCTTTTGAAGAAATACATTAAGTCAGTTCTTTGTAACTCAGGTTTTCTCATGATTTGCTTCAAGTTGGTAGTTAAGTAAAAAAAATATGAATTAGACAAATGAATAATTGATTAAGTGGGAAATGTTTCATAAGTTGTGGTGAAAAATTGTTGAACATCTTCAGTTAAGGAAAACAGTTACAAAGCTATCGAGTGAAACTGAAAGAATTCAGAATCTACAGATGGTGATTTTTGGCTATTGATTCCAATCGCGTTTGTGCTTTTTTTTAATTGTTGATGTTCAACAAGTGTTTATTCCAGTCTGAGGTTATGTAAAAGTTAGCAAAAGGCCCTTACTATCTTTGAGTTAATTTTTGTACTTTATTCTCAAATTCATAAGAAAGAAGTTGTCGAAGAAAGGCACCCTTTTTCTTATTTTTTACTCCCTTAACTAAAATACAGTTTTCTCTCTCTGCTGTAAAATTAATTTTTGTGCAAATGGACCATTTTATATCAAGACTGCTCAACTAACTACTGTATTACGCAACATGTGCATGTGACTCGATTTTAAACGCTTCATCTTACATGTCAATCTCGCGTTTCGCTTTCGGCGAGTTATAAAACGTTTAATTCTACGGTATCGCGTTACATCGATACGAGGAAAACATTACGGTACAGGCGAACAATCACGCACCTAATCAATTAGCTAGGTACGTCGGCAATTCGCAATTAACCCCATATTCAGAGCGAAATTAACAGTTGGGAATGTTCCTAGAAACGTGCACTGATTGAACTATGGCGCGCATAACAGACGAACACCTGAATGGGGAAACTGACTGCATGAAAAGCAAAAAAAAGCATCAGTAGCTTGGCTAATAACTACCCAGACTGGAAAAATCTCTTTCACTCGAACTGGCTTAGCTGATGTGTTAAATGATAGCTTACATATGTCACTATTTGCTCTTTCAGAGCGTGTGCGAGAATTATAAATATTTGAACTCGAACGAAGTATGTATTTGAACAGTTCACTTGGTTCACAGTACGATTATCGGACGAGTTAACATCCACGTGAAAATATTCGCGTTATATCAGACGCGAAATGGTTTAAAATCGTACTCGCACTCTATATACAGGGTGATTAATTAAGAATGGGCAATCTCTGAACTGGAGATACTACACACCAAAATATGGTGATTGAGCTTAACACGCCTTATGCAAATAATTTTGTGATTTTAAGCAGTATCGTCTGGAATATTGGCAACTTTATGTTTTTGGCACGATAATTACGAATTTAATTATAAATTTAGCATGTATACAGTTTCATTTTCAATAAAAAAGGCACTCTTGTTTATTTCATGTAACTATCAGTTTTTAATTTATTTGCATTTTAAACATTCAGTGTAAAGACTCCTAAGTCGCCGTTATTACTTTGACTTTCTTTCAAGTAGGCTTGTGTCAGCCCTTATCAATTTTTCGTGTAAAGAAATATTTGACAATTTTACTATTACTAAGTAAGAGTATTTATTGTATTTTTCTAATTTACTTAGTATTATTTGTAGTAAAAATTCTAAAATAAGAAAATGCCACGACATAATGCATTTTCTAACAGTGAAATGACTTGTGTTTTTGCTCAGTCATATTATAGTGGACTTGGTGCTGCCAGAAGGTATTTAAGAATTATACCCAAATCGAAGACAACCCAATCACAAACTGTCCAGACGTATTTTGGTCCTAAAACCTTAATGGTGCTAGAAAAACTATCTACGTCGATGATGAGGACGAGGTTTTAGATCGTATTGCGGAAAATCCAGATATCAGTACTCGTCGGTTAAGTGTGGCAACAGGAATAAGCCAATCGTCTATCTGGAGAATTTTAAAGAAAGATAATCTCCATCCACATCACTATACTCCTGTTCAAAATTTGTTACCTCAAGATTTACCAGTGCGCCTACAGTTTGCTCAATTTATTCTAGGTAAACAAACCGAAAACTAGGATTTACTTAATAACCTCCTTTTCACCGATGAGTCGAAGTTTACTAAGCGAGGTGTTTTTAATTGGAAAAACAATCATTTGTGGGACTCCGAAAATTCACATGCTCTAAAAGAACGACATTTTCAGCATGAATTCAAGGTAAATATTTGGTGTGGTGTGATATCTGGTTTTTTATTGGTCCTTTTGAACTTCCTCCTAAACTGAACGGGCCCCTCTATTTAAACTTCAATGAACAAAATTTAAACACACTACTAGAAGATGTACCACTAGCCATAAGGCGGAACATGTGGTTTATGCAAGAGGGAGCACCGCCACATTTGTTTTCTGCCAGTACTACCAATACCTGAATCAACATTTTTCTCACCGGTGGATTGGGCGTGGAAGTGAATTTGTTTGCCCACCTAGAAGTCCAGATTTCAACCCTCTAGACTTCTCAATACCGTCACAAATGAAGGACATGGTTTACAAAGAAACAGTTAATTCCATCGAAGAATTACGACAGAAAATTCAAGAAGCTTCTAATATTATTATAAATAATCGACAAATCTTATTTAATATTCAAAGATCTTTACGGATCCGCTTTAAAAAGTATATTGAAGTGGAAGGCGGTCCTTTTGAGCATTTACTTTGAAGCTTTCTTTTATTACAGTTACTGATTGTTATTTGTTGCATTTATTGTTGTTACCCGCATTGTAGTAATTTAAAAGAATAAATTCATTTTACAACAAACAAAATCATTAAATGTTTAATGTGCAAATAACTCAAAAACTGATAAATTTACATGAAATAAACAAGAATGCGTTTTAGATTTTATAGACATTTTAGCCAAAATTTGGTTTTTGATGGTTATAGACACAAACAGTTACGTCTTAACTATCTGCGTCAGATGGTGTCGCTTCAAAATAAGTTAAGTGTGACGTGATTCAAGGCATTGTTCAAGTTACCTATAAAATGTAAAAATTCATCATAATTTCGTTGCTCTCAATTCAATAGAACCGCCGACACTGCTCTAAATAACACCACTTTCGCCATTACCGAAAAAGCCTGTTCATGCGGATAACACCAAGGACGACCGATTCATACCGCAAGATAAGCTGCCCCATTACACTTTTGGTAAGTTTGTTACGCAAGTTCCTTTGATAACTAAAAGCTTCCGGTATCTGGTCAAATCACGTCATGTTTACGATAAACTTTCATCTCGAGGCTTTAAAAAAATGACAACAGACTCGGTAAAGACCAGAAGTGGGATATCAACAAAGAATTTACAATTCCTTTTATAGCTCCTCGAATCGATGTTCCAGAAACCATAACGCAATCCACAGGTGGCATGGGCTCTCAACAAAACTGATGATTGACAACAGTTGCACAATTGCGGACGACCCAAATACCAAAATGGCCCCTTTTGTTCAAATTGGCCTTCCTGTTTCTAATAATGAGGCAGAATGGTATCTCGCCGTCCTGCTGATATGTTATTATAATGTGGGTCAATAACTGTTGAGCGGTTCGAGGTAAGTATACTACAAGGCGTTTCTAAGGCGACTGTGGTTTTTCGTGATACACGTTTGCGGTTGCGCCGTGTCGTTCATTGTGTCGTAATTTTTTAGAGCAATGGGTGAATGGACAATTCAAATAACGACAACAAACGTGAGGATATAACGAACTGAAGTCTCGCACTTGTAAGAGAACTGAAAATAAATGGTTACTACTGATCCATCTGGTTTCTGAGGTCACACAAGTGCGGGAAATTTAAAAATCATTTAATAAATAATTACAGTCATTACCTCCAAATAGTACAACAGCTTCAAGATTATAAGAACAAATATCGAGGTTAGATTTCCAAAGATGCTTTTCCTCGAAAACCACCAAAATGCAGACAAAAATTTGGGACTATAGCTGTGCTGAGGAGGCTTTATTGGTCGAAACAGCTGTCCACAGATCGTTTTGATGCAGGCGACGTGACATAGACGTAATTAATAAAAATTTAAAAGTTGGTTTTGCAGCCAGTGGAGTTTATCCACCTGAAACGTCTACCTCAAAAAAAGTGCAGAAAGTGTTAATGTTTGGACCAACACTTTTGAGGATTTTCTTAACCCAAAGTACAAGGAAACGAAAAAAGTTGCTACTGTTCCAGGAAAAAGCCTATCCTAATGAGACTGAGCAAAAGACTAAACATAACATGCAATTAAAATTAGAATATGATAACGATGGTGAAATCTTTCTGGACTTTTTGCGAAACTACACGTTGAAGATATAGTATTTGTAAAGAAAAACCAAGTGTAACGAAAATTGGAACTACTTTCTAGCAATACAAATATCTATACATTTTCCTTGAATTAAGATTTTCTCTTTTCAATTTTTTTCTAAGTTCGCAAATTATTATTTTAAGTCAGATTGCTTGTTTTATTTGTTTATTAAAACATTTGTTTTACTTTTGTAACATAATATTTTGTAAATTGGTTTTTGTTCATTAGAAATGAAAGCTTGTCTCTGTTCTTTATTTTTTTCCCGAAATATTTTTATGGTTATATTTCTGTAACGATTAGTCCCAAGCAAAAGCAATAAAAATAAAGTCAAAATTGAGACAATAGAGTGATTTTTAATGCAAGTATCCCAAGTTAAGGAACGTAGCCTAACTCGGAACAATGTTATAAAAAAATTTTAAAATATATTTGCGGTTAGATGTTGGTATTTAACCGAAGCTCTCTAAAAAATTATATCCAATTAAAGTAAAAGATTGTCCCATGTATGGGGACTTGACTGTATAGCATTGTAGAGTTTTGTACAGATATTATTAAAGAATACAACAAATAATGTACAAGATATTAACACAAAACTAGATTTTGTGACCTTTGATCCTCAAGTTAAAAGCAAGACGACGGTGTCGTTCTCGTATCACTAAAAACGATTTCCTTAAACATGCTCGACAATTACACCAAGAAAGTTAATCGATTACTGTCACATTCCAAACAACATTTCACGTTTTCCAGTGCAAAGTCGCTGAAAAACAGGAAGCAGTCGCACACCGCGACCGAAACATAGAAAGCGTCCTAGCGCATTGTTTCATGTTCCTTACAGGTCGTACATTTACGTCATACGAAACCAAAATGCATTCGGTTGTTCGACGTGTTTAATATTGATGATGACGGTTTCGAAAGCCGGAATGTGACTAGTTTACTACACAGCTGTAGGGATTGTCGTCACCACTCTACAGAATTGGAGGAAGTTCCAAATCAAACCGATGAAATTGGGGTAAGGGGAACGGAACGCAGACCAAGGGTAACGCAAATGATATTAGTTTCAATGCGCGAATTAGAATTTTCGTTACTGACCTTCTTATTATCTCAGCTCTGCGCAAATAAACATTGACTTTAATCTTGCCAAAAAACGGTATTACAACTAATACTTATTTTTTTTAAACGATAAAAAATGGAGAAATATTCTGCGAATGGTTTTGATTGTTTAAGCACTTGAAGATATGTATAAAGAGCTATAATTCCTGGAAATGTACCGGCATAATTTCTCTAAAATATTTACCTTTGAACCTATATAATATCTTCGAATCCCTTCTTGTACTGTGTCAAATTTAGAAACAATCATTTCCTTCCTGTGTGTCAACCAAATGAGTTCTTGTATTTTCCGTTGTTTTTCGTTTGCTGCTTGTTATTAGTTGTATAATACATTTTAAAGTAGCAAGCAACGATCTATGAGACTCATTATACGAATAGCCGATTACCGCTCACAATGGTTTACTAGCATTACCTGTAGCTGTCGTAAATAACAGACGGGTTCGGCACGTTCCACTGTTTTGCAGCGGAGTGGACCGTATCCAAAAATTGTGTTTGGGCTTTTTTAAAAAAAATTTTCCGTACACACAAATCAATGAGCATTATTTGGTATTATTATTTGAACTACAAATACTTCTCATCTAATAGCTTTTAATGTATGACTAAGTCGTATTCWTTCCTAATTTAATGAKATCCGTACAAAATTCTAGTTATTTTTAAATACCTGCAAGTTTGGAATTTTGTAACGTATAGGTACTGATCTACTTAGTAAATCAGGTTTAAAACAAAAACAAAATTTGATGAAACACTCAAACAGAACCATTTATTTACAATGATATTAATATTATACATAAATTTCAATGCGGCAAATATTGATAAGAAACATTTCTTTGGAAATAATCTGGATATTTTTATATCTTCATATTTAGATATAATTTATTCTAAAAAACGCTGCCGTTTTTTGTCTAATTCCTTTAAGGTTTTAAAACCCCTATTAGCACTTTTAATTTTTCTGTATGCATCTATTTGTACATCTAACAAGTTAAACAAAGCTGGTTTAAATTAGGGTGATATGAATAAAAATTTGAATTAAATTTTGAGTGAAAAATTTCGAAGAAATCTAAAATTGACATTCTCGCTTCTGAATGTGGACATACCCCCATATCATTGCATTTTCAACCCCATTGAAATAATATGGGGGCAGGAGAAACAAAGAATTCGACGAGGGAAAACCGGTGGAAAATTCAGCAATGAAATGCTGCTAAAAATTAGACATGAAACTGAAATAATAAGTATCGATACATGGAGAAATTCAGTGCGACATGTACTGGACATTGAAAATCGGTACAGAGCGAATCATGCACAAGAATTAATAATAGAAGTTAATCGTGATTCTAGCAGTGAAAGTGATAGTGATACCGTGTATAAATTTTATTGTGCACTATTGTAAATTTTTTGAACAAACGTAAATAATTTTCTACATACTAGTTTGTATTTTCTATATTAAATTTGTATAAATTCGTTATGATGCGCAAAGGCTTTTTTATATTATACATCGGAATATTTAAACCCAATAAAGTATCACATAAAAATAGATCGCGGGTCGCGCCAGTTAGCATCAGGTCTGCATTAAATAAAATTTGTTATAAAATCTTCTATGTTTAAATTTCAAAAATTTAAGCGGAAAAGTTATAATTTTAGGCAATATACGGCCCATTTAGGAACTTTGAAGCGTGCCACTAATCCCAATTGTTTMGGACGGCCGACCATCAAGCTGTAAAACCCTCTGCAGAAGTCAGTCTCATAGATCGTTGTTTGATACTTTAATTCGTTTAAATTATCTCTAATTTTTACTTGAAATTCATGTTCTCCTGGTGCCGAGTGTCATCCGCAAACTGCGCAATGAATTCACCCACAGCATTTGGTAGATCATTGGTGTACAACAAAACAGAAGCGGGCCAAGTATTGAACCTTGAGGTACCCCTCTAAGTACCACCTAGCGTCCGATGTGATAATTGCACAGCTAAAACAATTTATCTACCCTTGCTGTTTTAAAAGAGTTGATAAAGAAGCGGCTTCACATCTGCCACAGAAAAAAAGCATTTTTCTTACGAATAGCTTTTTTTACGGCAATTCCGAATTCACATATGTCGACTTCTTTTATCCAATTGCCACACGACCATTATAGAACCGACGTTATGGGGAAAATGCAGTGACCTTGATACAGTCTAGCACACAGCATGCAGATGGTGCAGTGGAGGATTTTGTAGGTCGAACAATTAACGAACACATGCCTCCTCGCCTGCTGCTGCGAACATTTAGAGCAGTTCGTAGATTGTTGACCCCAAATTGTGGGCATATCCGTGGATGGTAGCCACCGGGTTGTTATCTCGATCTCGCGCATCTGATAACGGCAGGTTCACCGATTGAATGCCAATAGGCGGTGGCCGGCTGGTGAAACGTTAGCTGAAGATGCGTATTAACAGGTGTAAGCTCACGGGAGACACGGGGAAATGACGGTTTAGGATCCAGCTTCTGGTAGAATTAGTGTGGATACATGGGGTGTTGAGAATAGCGGTGATGGTAGGGTCCAAAATAAGGAGAAAAGTCTTAATAAGCATCGGTCTGGCAAAATATGCGTTCGGAGATATGGAAATTTATTTTTGAAACACTTACTACTCATTTCTTGTGAACAAATAGACAAAAGAAGCTTCTAGAAAAAGAATACTCTCTCTCTCTCTCTCTCTCTCAAATATTCCCAACGAAATAAGGTTAATAAGGTTAAGGTTAATTTCTAAGAATCAATCTCTTAAAGCTTCATTTCCAACAAGCCCAAAGAACCACTGAAATTTGTAATCAGAGGCACATACACAAATTCCACTCTTTAGTTCCACCTAAAAAGGTAAATTTGTCTTCTTGTGCACCCTCTCAGTCAAAAAACACCTTGCTGGCTATAGGCCTCAATTTTGCTATGGCTCCGGCAAAATTCCTTTCGATCAAATAATCAATTGTATAGAATCATGCATTCAACCACTACTACCCAAGAATACGGCGGACCTCAACCTTTTTGAAACAGCCAAGTTTCTTCAAAAACAGAAACCTCCCCCTTCGAGTCTTTCCGAAGAGGAAAAATTGCTCTTATAAAGGTAACGCGACTGTAGTCCTTTATATTTCATAAAATGTGGATAAAATCAACAATCTTTTGCAAGATGGGTCATATGACCCGACTCCAAGAATTGATAAAGATCTTAATTCGATGCTTAAGAATCCAGCAGTACCTCAAGAAGTCAGGAAAAAGCTAGCTGCAAAGGAATCGAAACCCACTCAACTATACGGTCTTACAGGTTCATAGCGAATCTTCTGAAGGACTACACGGGGGAAACATCTTCACATGTTCTCAATTCTAACCCATTGTCACCAGAAGCGACAAACATATTCTCGGAAGCCTTTGAATAAATAACTTTAGAGTCATTAGACCAGAAACCTAAAATCTCGCTTCGCTATCTCGCCGACACTTTCATTATATGGCTTAACAGCCATGGCACCCCAACAACCTTCTCAGATCACCGCAATTCCTAACATTCTGATATAAAATTCAAGATGGGAATCGAAAGTAATAATTCTCTCCCATTTCTCGATGTTATCACTCGTCTATCCGATGGTCGTACTTGCATGCATCTTCTCATCACCATATATCACAAAATTAACCGTGCTATATCAGTTTCTGAACCAAGCAAACTTCGAAGTGAATCGCAATACTTAACGCATCAGTCTGGTCAACAACGAGTGTTGGGATACAATCTGCATTTAATCGTCATATTTACCCCAAATCCAAACTCTCGAAATGTGAGAAGAAGAAGACCATAAGTAGAAACAAAATTACGACAAATTACGACAAGTAATTACTTTATAATTAGCATGTGTTATTTTACTATTTATCAAAATAAGCATGCCTTTCGATAAACTTTAGCAACTGTTTATTACCAGTTTGGATCATAATCCTTATTTCCCCGTACCCTTACATCATTTCTTTAATTTATAAATCAATGTTTCCAAGGGCACATCAACTGTAACCAACCACTAACAGTTGCCAACTAAAGGGTAACTTGATAAAGAGTTAACTACTTAATTAGTGATTTCAACTTTGGCATTCAAATTAGTTGGACGCCCCAGGGAAACACCTCCATGAAACAACAAAACAAGTCCTTGAAACTTACCAACACGTAGCAACGAAAGTATCGAGAAATTCTACCGCACGAACTGCGACTTACCTGAAACAAGCAAGAAAAAAGATTTTAACAGAATATAAGGGCTAACAAGAGAAGAATATATGATATATCAACTCATATGTATTGCTTGATAAATAGGTTTTCAATATGACGAACTTACATTTCCCCATATAAGTGAGGCAGTACAAAAAGTTCAGGAATAGTAATAAAGAACATTTTATATGGAAATTGTTGAATTATACTCCTTTATATTCAATACAGTTTGTCACATATCATATTGATTATAGTAGGTACACGCAAAAGAGTCACTCTGAGCCAAGTCGGGACTATGGGGTGGAGCAACCATTAATTTACAAAAAAATTGTACCGCAGACAATATGGTGTTGAGACTGCCTCCCTGTTACTTCTCTGTGATTTTTCGATGGAAACTAATTTTAGCTCAAAATCGACAAACAGATGTAATTTGAGCTGCAGATTCCAAAAATTTGATCAGAAATGAGCTAGGACGTCGGGCGGCCTAATTTACGCCACATTTAGAGCGAACCGTAGTAGCTAGCGACCAACGGATACCATTCCGAAATTCAGGAGGTCCAGATTACTAAATATATGCTTGAAATTATACAAATCGGAGGTGCAAAAATTTTAAGGTCCGAAAAGAACAAAGGGTTAGCCTTTGACGTTTTGTGATTTTTCGGTGGAAACTAATTTTAGCTCAAAATCATCATCATCACTTCTGTAAATCCAATTGAACTAATTTGGAGTGATCTAACTCGTATCTGTCTCCAAGTGTGAACAGTTTAATCATTGACTTAAATTCTGATTCCGACAGTGATAGCGTATTTTTCGAAAACATTAGTGATTTAGAATAATTATAAAATTATTCTCCACGCGGGAACAATTTAATGTGCGAGTCCGGTTCTGAAACGATGCCTGTTCAACGTCTTTTTTCTCGTGTTAATTTAAAAAAACACAATGTCGGAATATTTTTTTACAATTGGACAAAAACGCCAAACTTCTGTCAGATTACGCTATCCCACGTACAAAACTGCATAAACACAACTATTTAGCTAAAGGGCTGACAGCCACTGAAAAAGGTCGGTCAGTGAACCAAGGGGACGCATACAGAATCGTATTACACGACAGCTTCCTAAAAGGATATCATGTTACCCTCCTGGAGTTAGGACGGCATTGCTCTAAATAATGCAGACCACAACCAGGGTATACGTTTATAAAAACAGCTAATGACTCGGGACTAATTTTAGATTCCGCAATAGGAGATACTATCGAGATTTGGGGCATTTTCAGTATGAGAATACTTAGTAGTTTAGGTACTATTAAATTCAAGAAATTGTATACGGCCTCCTCATAATTCAGATTCAGTTTTTATAGAAAAAGAATGCTTCAAAACCGGTAATAAACATTAAAATGCATGTTTATGCTACTATATCTGCACCGCAGCCACTGCAGATAGATCTACTTCGCTATCATTGTAGCTCATCAGTGTAGTTGAGATCTAGTGCAGACTGCATGGCAGAGAACTGGCTTTGCGTATATACCAAAGGCTTGTAAATGCGATGACAAAGCCACCTAGCTGTCAACAGAATGCAACATTTAGGGCTTCGGAAGATATCTCTTGAAGCTATTCAACTATTGCCTAAATAATTTGTAGTGCACTTATGTCTGGGTCAATCCTAAGGAACGTTCCGTTTAACCTCATACCCTTTTTGGCAGTTGTTAGTAAACAATTATTAAATCGTCAATCCTAAAAACAAATCGATCATCCTGTCCATCAAACAGATATGTATATGCAAATATTAGTGACAAGTCGAAGAAAAGCGAAAGAACCAGCAATCAGCATGCATTGATAGCCGCTAAAAGCTATACTTTATTCGCAATTAACATACTAAATAATTCAAAGGCTTTCAAGCGTGCAGTTGAGCAATCGAATAATTCAAATTGGTCATAATACGTTGCATAGCAGATGCAGTTGCTTAAGGACGATCGACGTAATCGAATCTGCGAAATTTAACTGCGTTTGGCGGACCGTTTTGAGACAGGCGCAGCTGATGTAATAAACGTAATTAAGAGAGATGGGATTACGTAATGTATTAGTCAAATAATGGTTGTTAACGATCGTTCCTTTTTACAGTGTGCTAAAACTATAAATCTGTTATCGTACATTTTTATTACAATTTTTTCAGGCCACATTCAGTTATTACAAAAAATAGCGCGAATCTTGTAGAAATATTTGAAACATCTATAACTATACGCCATACATAATGACAATAATAATAAAGACGAAAAAGAAAAGAAACCTGTAGACATCCAGAAACTACGGCAAGGGAAATCGTTTCTCATCTCCAGAACTTAGATGGGGTCACAGTTTCAGACCAAACACTTAGAAACCGTCTACGTGAAGCAGGTCTACACAGTCGTCGTCCAATTATTATAGTTTACAATGGGTCCAAGAACATGTGAATCAGATTGAACCACAATGGGGTAATGTTCTCTTCACGGATGAGTCTAGGTTTGGGTTTCGGCCAGACAGCAGAAGAGCAAGGGTTTGGCGTGGAAAGGGTGAATTAGAGAGAATCAGGCACTTTCAGGAAGCCTATATGTACAAAGAAGGATCCATCATAAAACAGACCTCGTTTGCATCGACAGAACAATGACTCAGGATCGATACATTGAGCAAGTTCTAGAACCTGTTGTTCAGCCTTTCGCACACACACATATTGGTCAGAGAGTAACCAACTGGTTGGCTGATGAACAGATTCGTGTTCTTCCATGGCCTCCTCAATCGCCAGACATGAATCCTGTTGAGCATGTGTGGGACATGCTTCAAAGAAAGTTAACACCATTTATGTAGAATATCCATAACCGTCCTGATTTTGAAAATCTCTTGGGGGAGGAACGGACTTTGCACAAGAAGCCATTGATGCATTTTGAGCATGCCTAGGAGATGTCATGCCATTATTAATTCTAGAGGTGGTAACAGCGTACTAGGTTCACTAAGTATTGAAGAAAAATCTGTATTTTTGAATTTTGTTGTGTTCGTGTGTTGTAATTCATTATTATAAAATGTATCTTTCGTAAAATTTTAGTTAATTTGTATTTAATTACTAATAAAATTTCCAATTCGTGTTTATTTTTTTAAACAATCTTTCGGTTGTTATTGCAAGTTGCAGTTGCAAGTATTGTTAACATTAGAATAGGTCCAAATTTAATGAAAACCCAGTAAAACTGTAAGTTTTATATAATGTTTTCTAAGCATCCTCTTTAATTTTTCCGAAAGGCCTTGTACATATTTTGTCCTGGCTGAAAATTTACTTGATTTGGACGAACACTTTGAATGAGCTACTCTGTCACCAATTTTATTTTGGACTTAAATACGTAACAAAAGTGTGCTGCTTTTGTAAAACAACGCAGAAGACAAGAACTAGGTTCTCTACATCCAAAAATTGTAGCTTAACAACTCCTCTTTTGACAGCCACAAAAACAAGGAAGACAAGCAAAACTTCTCTTGAATCTCGTAAATTTCCGTTCCGAACCAAACGGAATCCCTCACGAATCCCAACAAAAACAAACTCACCCGGTGCCCTCGTTGTTCACCAGCTGCTCCAGCATCTGTATCTTTAGCATCTCGCGACGAAGAGCACAACGAACAATCACATAGTGTCACCGGCTAAGACCGGCGGGCGGTCGGCACATAGATAACACGCACGATCCTCAAGATAGCAAATATTTCCGGACACCCACGCAAGCGACAAACAACAACTGATTCGCAACTGGACGGCTTCGCCGTGAGTAGACAGAGTAGAGCTTATCGATTCTAGATGCGACCGTCTTCGCGTATGCCGTACAGTTATGGAGGCCGGCCCACAGCGAGCCAGAAGAGGAAGGAACTAAATGGATGTTGGAAACGCGGACGGGCATACGCGCATATGCGTGCTGGGGACAACAAGTGCCTCGTTGATGGGTTTTTGTTTTCGTTTTTTTTGCGGCGATGGGACAGCAGCAGACCGCGTGGATCTGAAGCTGGAAATATTATTGCATTTGCCGATGCAGAGCAAATTTGTAAGACGAATTGGATTTCAGATAACCCAAAGGAAAGGAGTGGTGTTATGCTAGATCAGGAGATCCTGCTGGATACATAAGCTGTTCTTTTGTCTCTAGGATATATGAAACTTCTGAATTTCTTCAGGCTCTGTTATGGCACAATATCCTTCCTATTGAGAAAGCTGGCTTTCGTTCAAATAAGAAATGTAGTGATGAAGTACATACTCTAACAACACACATTGAAGCAGGATTACAGGGCCCAATGAAAACTGATGTTGCTTTTGTTGACCTTACTGTAGCCTGTGATACAGTTTGGAGCAACTGACTAATTCATAAATTATACGGGGTCGCTACAAAGTATGGAATATTCCAGGTTCTGTTCGACCGATTTTTCTGAAATAAAAACCACATTCGTTATCGCTGAGCAAGAACAAAAACTCCAGGTGTCTCCAGTTTCCTCGTGACTGGTGATAATTTTAATTCACTTTGTTATTTGCAATCGCAATGCCCCAGTTAACTGAACATGATCGCATCGAAATTTTGATGATGATTGGTTATGGAGATAGAAGGAGAAGTTATTCGGAAGTAGTTGCATTCTACAATGCAATTCATGAAGATCGTGAACCAATTGCCAGATCAACAGCTATTGAAACATTGGAAGGTTTTGACGAAACCGGCGGTGTTAAAAATCGTCAAAAACTAGGACGTCCAAAGGTTGCAAAAGTAGCTTGAATGTCCTTTTAGATGTGCAAGAGAATCTCAAGTGTTCTGTACAACGGCGTGCTCTCACTCACCATATTAGCAGATCTGTTCAGAAAATTTTTGAAAAAAGAGAAGTTTCATCCGTACAAAATTTACTTATTAGAAGAACTGAGCGAAGATGATTTCGATCGTAAGATAGAATTTTGCGAAACTGCTATGAACATGATAGATGAAAATAGAAACATTTTAAATTGGATTATGTTTTCTGATGAAGCGACTTTTTGCCTCAATGGTAATGTGAACAGACATAATTGTAGGTATTGGTCGGACACAAATCCACATTGGATGGAACAAGTCCAAACACAACACTCTCAGAAAGTGAATGTTTTGGATTGGTAGGCGCGGAGCGATACAACGCCCAGTACATTCCCCTGATCTGACGCCGCTTGATTTTTTCCTGTGAGGGTACCCGAAAATATGCTCCAAATATGCTACAAGGAACATTAGAAAACTTTTACTCAAGGCTGAATTACTGCCAATAAGTAAATGGGAAGCATTTTGAGCACATTCTGTAATGTAAATCTGAAAAAAATACTGCATTTTCACGGAATCATGTTTTTTCTTCTTTACTTTTAGGGTACCCGATTCGCAATAAGTTGATCAAATTAGACGAAAATTATCACCAGTCAAGGAAAAATTATACCTGGCTTTTTTGTCGATTTGAGCGATATAAAATCAATGTATTATTTGTAGAGGTTGTAATATAGACCGTTTAAAATACAAAACCTGTAATTTAACTATTTAAAAAATAAAGTTGAAATCTTCCCAGCATTTTTGGGGTCATCGTCGAATAAGCAGTCAATTATCTTTAAAAAAAAACTGGCACAATTACAAGCATCCAAACTAAAGAGTTTGTATCATTAGAACGAAAATAGATTTCGAACTGTCAACAAATTTCTCTGCTTCTGCAAAGCTCTCCGTACGAAGAGTGTTAAAACAGCAATTCTCCAGAAAGTAACTAGCGGAAAATCCGACTCATATAGTTTCACGGTAACGCTGCAATACCCATCAAGTTCATTGCTAATTAACAAAGCGTTTAATACGCCCAATTACTAATGGAAGAGCGTTTACTCGTACAGAACGACCACCAAGAAATAATTTGGCACGGTGGCATATTTTTGTAAAATATTATTAAAATCGTCAGTTATACATAATATTATTATTTTTACACATCATGCTCATTACGGTAGGAAGTGCCTTTTAAATAATAATAACTCTAACCAATTACATTAAAAAGTTTTTAACAGTTTTTTTTTCGTCGAACGCTTATGCCCACATGACTACTGGTACCGTCACATATCTGTACGGGTGATACCTGATGCGTAAAAGAGAGAGTTACTCGAAATTTAGGAGAGGTTTCTATCTCTATCTTCTGAGAAAAACCCTTTTATTTTAAGTATCTGTTAGCTCCGAAGTCTAAGCCAAAAATGGGCTCCGATAAGAGGTTTGCTACCTGCGCCGATTTCACCCGCACAGATATGTGACGGCACCAGTACAATGACAATGATTTCGAGGTACCAAAACCTAACAGAGAATTCAATAAACAGGTTCGCAACAGAAGAATTCCTCGATTATTTTGGCTAGAAACTAATTTGAATTAATTAATGCACGATCAGTACTCAAAATTGAATGACATACTATGTATGGTATATTTGTGAATATTCAAGTTGCTTATTAAGCAATTGGCAAGAAATGTACGTTCTACTTTTTATATTTCGCCAGATCTCATTCAAGAGCAAAAAAATATACGTCTTAACCATCAAATAACTCAAGTTCAACACGCGAGGAAGATATTTGATCGCGATTTTAGCACCGCGAAGCTTGTTATTAAAGCTGTGCTCGAGCTTTCTTTTTGCGACGTCATGCCGACAAAACTCATCACGCCATCTACAGATAAACCACGTAAATAAATTAATTTACATTGGTAATGCGTGTCGTAAAAACGACAGATGCATCTCTCCACGGATGCCAGATCAAAAGGCAAATTACTCCAGAATTTACAATGCAAATGGCAAAGACGTCCGGCAAGTGGTCATATTTACAACTTAAAGCTTGCGCAAAGGTCGGCGGTGCGCCCAGCAGAATCATAAAACAATACTAAATTATTAGCTGTTTCGTAACAAAATTTCACGTGAATCTGAAGAATTCTTGCCAGATTTGCCAACGTCGCGCTCCGACGTCATAAATTCACAGGACGTGTGCGATGTTATAAAACGATAATAACACCTCTATATCATATTGAATATTGTTTCTCGACATGAACAATGTCGGCAGTATGTAAATCGGATGGGATTTGCACTGTTATTAATGGCCTTCTAGATTGTCTTATCTATGGAAAACGCTTCGCACCACGCAACGAGCCTGCACGTCTTGAACCAGAAAACGCGATCGTTCAAAGTGGGTTAGAGGAACGCAGAAAAATTCTTCACGGACACAACTTCTCAAAGGGCCTATTGGGAAAAGCAACTTTTGGGCACCGCGAATCCTTCGAATGCAGTCGCCATCAAAGAAAAATATTACCTAAGTTTTTATTTTTTCAACTTCCTCCGGTTGAGGTCAATGCTTTCGTTATGATCATTTGAATGATTTGAATAATGGGTCATCTAGGGATAGACGATTTAGGTTGTTACGGTCAATACTGAGACCTCAATTGCCGATTGGCCAATAAACATTTAAGCCCATTAGAAACACCCAGTGAGAAAAAAAACGTCTTAATTTACGACCATTCCTTACCTGGAACTGACTGTATAAAAGAATAGTAGACTGTTTTACAAGCAAAGAAAAGTAATGGTAGAAAACCCACTTTTCTTGCGCGTGAAATACATATTTTTTTCATGTATATCGCGAAATTTACGGTAATTTTAAAAATATAAGTTGTTTTTTCCTGTTCTCAAAGTAATCTGTGTCAAGTTTGTGGAGACTTGTCGACATAGAAAAATATCACAATAGTACATAAATAATTTGTGATAGAGCTTTCCTGCAAGCTGCAAAATGAATCGATCAAGTAAAATTAAAGACTAAATTTTGGAATTAGTATCAGAAGCAGAGTCAAATTTGCTACCTACAAAGTCTAAAGCAAAGTACGAGAAAGTTTACCAACAGTTTTGTCTCTGGATAAAAGAAAATATGTGCAAGGATCAAATGAAAACATTCTAATTGCGTACTTTTGTGGAAAGGTTTGTTTCATTTATGACACTTATTACAAGAACTAATTTTAAATAGTCTTACAGGTGATAACTTTTAAAGCTTCAACACTCCGGTCTGTGTATTTAATGCTACGAAACAGTATAATACAGTTGAACGAGAACGTGGACATTTCTGCTTATAAAAAACTGCTGGCATATCTTAAACGTCAAAACGACGGTTAAGTCGCAAAAAAGTCAGAAGTGTTATCAATAGACAACGTGAAGAATTTCATTAATAATGCTCTTGACTATTTTGTGTTAAACAATATTGTCCATTTCTATCAAATACACGAAAAAGACCATTTCTTATCCATACAATTTCCCACATCGCAGTATTAACAAGTAGAACAACCAATTAACAAAAAAACAGCCAATAGCTTCTCTTAAAAATGTATGAAGCAGTGTATATGTCCACGCAATGCTATCAGCGCAGGAACTAACTACAGGCAGATATGTTTCGCTGTTATTTAGCTCGTCAGGCTAGTTTAGTTCTAGTGCAGACACCATGGCACAGAACAGGCTTGGTATGATGTAGACTACAGGCCGTTTCCTCATTTTCTCACCTGCTCGTCTATAGCTTCCTAATGACGTGACACCACCAACTATGAACTGCGCTACTGTATCAATAGGATCCCAATAACTGATATATATATGGTGTGGGAATGTCGACTGTGGAATAGTCTAGTAACTTTCCAGAAACATCCCGCAGGCTGGCGGGAAGTCTGATTTGAAAGCCGATGAAGCAAGCGAACCAGGTGTTCTGATGTGCTTTAAGTGCTAGTGAGTGCAGTGCACTTTAGTAAACTAGTAGTGTTTTGAAAACAGTATGTTTTATTTCGTGTATTTCTCGAAACCGTGCCACTTAACAATGTATATAATAATGCCATCATAATAATGAAGTAATCCAGTTCATTTCAAATGCTCAAATTATCGAGAGCACCAGGCCTTCGCCGCGGGGATTCCCGCTAGTCCTCCATAAGCCTTCATTATCGCAATGTGCAAACACAAATGATCCTAATGACCGTCGTTCTTTAATGAATCATTTTCATGGGTGGTCTCCCCATAGGATACCGCTTCCCGACAAAAACACAATGTCATATGAGCTCATGTAAACGACGGCACAGTGGATCCAAGTGTAATAAGATGCGGTATTAGCAAAGACCTGCTACAAGCCCGATGCGCGGATGAATTATTTATGCGGAAGATGGTTTCCTATCAGAGTGTCTTATGTTTACAAATGGTGGAGCATAATACTGTTTTTGCGGGTAAAGCGCTTCCGTCGTCCTCTTCTTGTACTGCCATCGAGAGACATCGATATTTCTGTGTGCAGCAGGAATCGAACGAACAAAACCAAATTGATTTGTATTTAAAAAAAAATCATGATTCCCTTAAAAGTTATACGCGCATTCATCATTCAAATTTTCAACTGTGTTAAGTTAATATGCCTGGAAGAAAAGAAGTTTTATCTAATTGTTTTTAACAAAAAAAATGATGCAAAAAAGCTGTTCGTAAAAAACAGCTTATTTGACATAATCAGTGTCAAAATAAGTACTGGGCGAGTAAAAAAACTGTCCCCTAACTTTGTTGATATGTTAGTATTGTAGTTGTATTAAACAAATATAACTCGTAATTAATCATTTTATGCCTTCATTTAATTGATCCATTGTAAAGTTTACCCAAAGATATTCCGCGTTCTTCGACACGCTCGAAGATGGGCAGGACCGGAATTTTAAATGTAGTGTAATACAGGAAGAGTTATTTATTTAACTATATTTACCAATTCCTTTATAATTTTATACGTGTACTAGTTATTTGTTTTTTTTTTGGAAAAATAGGTTTTGTTATTCCTTGAATCTTAGATGGGTGCTTATCAAATTACACAAAACAGTTTACCTGAGAACCTATAAAATGGTCTAGGCCAGACTGTTTGACAGTAATGAGATCATCAAAAAAAGACATGTTGGATCTTACGCTGGTTGGGTAACTGACGTTTTGCTGCTTTCTAAACTTAAAGAAGCAGGCATATTTGAGGCTGGTTTTCCAAAAATTATTAAAGTTCCAAAAAATGGTACGATCGTGATGGACAATGCAAGCCACTATTGGGCAAAAATCGTGAAATTATGAAGAAACATGTACAAAGCATAGGGTTTTCTAAGCGGTTATTAAAACAGATTAAAACTGATAGATTTTATTGGGTCTGGTAGAACCCTGGCCTGGACAGGTATTGAGAGCATCTGTTTGTGACTTTTTATTTTTTATTACCATTAAAATTGGTGAACTTTTAATACTCGATTAAGTCGTAAACACGACATATCTTTGGGTACACTTTAATAAAATTGAATGCTCGTTCTGTGCCCGTCAAAAGTAAAAACAGGACGTTCCTAAAGAAATTATGAAAAACGTTGGTGATGACCATCACAAGCTGACGAGTCAGAAATAAAAATTGCAGATACAGAATTTCTTTGAGCAATCGCTTCTTCAGCTTCAGTGGAACGAGATCAATATGTATGTCCACATATACATATAACGATTTTTATAATCAATCTCAACCATGCGTTTAATGCTGATCCTCACAAGGGGTATGTCAAGTTGGCCCCGCCCGATCAAATTTTTACAATTACAATATGGGGATGAATTGTGCTAGTTTTGTGCTGAATTGTGCTGCTMTTAAAAAGTTTTGTGCAGCAACCCTTATACGCTTAATTAAATAATCATTTGGCGGGGCCAGCTTGACGGTCAGCCCCGCTTTTTTTTGCAATATTCAAAATCTAATTACGGCAATGAATTGTGCTCGTTTTGTGCTGAAATGTGCCGGTGTCAGGGAGTTTTGTGCAGCAACCCTTATATTTAATTTTTTAAAAACACCGGCGGGCGGGGCCAACTTGACGGTCAGCCCCGCTTTTTTTGGGAATATTCAAAATCTAATTGCGGCAATGAATTGTGCTCGTTTTGTGCTGAAATGTGCCGGTGTCAGGGAGTTTTGTGCAGCAACCCTTATATTTAATTTTTTAAAAACACCGGCGGGCGGGGCCAACTTGACGGTCAGCCCCGCTTTTTTTGGGAATATTCAAAAACTAATTACGGCAATGAATTGTGCTCGTTTTGTGCTGAAATGTGCCGGTGTCAGGGAGTTTTGTGCAGCAACCCTTATATTTAATTTTTTAAAAACACCGGCGGGCGGGGCCAGCTTGACGGTCAGCCCCGCTTTTTTTGGGAATATTCAAAATCTAATTACGGCAATGAATTGTGCTCGTTTTGTGCTGAAATGTGCCGGTGTCAGGGAGTTTTGTGCAGCAACCCTTATATTTAATTTTTTAAAAACACCGGCGGGCGGGGCCAACTTGACGGTCAGCCCCGCTTTTTTTGGGAATATTCAAAATCTAATTGCGGCAATGAATTGTGCTCGTTTTGTGCTGAAATGTGCCGGTGTCAGGGAGTTTTGTGCAGCAACCCTTATATTTCGTTTTTTAAAAACACCGGCGGGCGGGGCCAGCTTGACGGTCAGCCCCGCTTTTTTGGGAATATTCAAAATCTAATTACGGCAATGAATTGTGCTCGTTTTGTGCTGAAATGTGCCGGTGTCAGAGAGTTTTGTGCAGCAACCCTTATATTTAATTTTTTAAAAACACCGGCGGGCGGGGCCAGCTTGACGGTCAGCCCCGCTTTTTTTGGGAATATTCAAAAACTAATTACGGCAATGAATTGTGCTCGTTTTGTGCTGAAATGTGCCGGTGTCAGGGAGTTTTGTGCAGCAACCCTTATATTTAATTTTTTAAAAACACCGGCGGGCGGGGCCAGCTTGACGGTCAGCCCCGCTTTTTTTGGGAATATTCAAAATCTAATTACGGCAATGAATTGTGCTCGTTTTGTGCTGAAATGTGCCGGTGTCAGGGAGTTTTGTGCAGCAACCCCTATATTTAATTTTTTTAAAACACCGGCGGGCGGGGCCAACTTGACGGTCAGCCCCGCTTTTTTTGGGAATATTCAAAATCTAATTGCGGCAATGAATTGTGCTCGTTTTGTGCTGAAATGTGCCGGTGTCAGGGAGTTTTGTGCAGCAACCCTTATATTTAATTTTTTAAAAACACCGGCGGGCGGGGCCAGCTTGACGGTCAGCCCCGCTTTTTTTGGGAATATTCAAAATCTCATTACGGCAATGAATTGTGCTAGTTTTGTGCTGAAATGTGCTGGTGTCAGGGAGTTTTGTGCAGCAACCCTTATATTTAATTTTTTAAAAACACCGGCGGGCGGGGCCAACTTGACGGTCAGCCCCGCTTTTTTTGGGAATATTCAAAATCTAATTGCGGCAATGAATTGTGCTCGTTTTGTGCTGAAATGTGCCGGTGTCAGGGAGTTTTGTGCAGCAACCCTTATATTTAATTTTTTTAAAACACCGGCGGGCGGGGCCAGCTTGACGGTCAGCCCCGCTTTTTTTGGGAATATTCAAAATCTAATTGCGGCAATGAWTTGTGCTCGTTTTGTGCTGAAATGTGCCGGTGTCAGGCAGTTTTGTGCAGCAWCCCGTATATTTAATTTTTTAAAAACACCGGCGGGCGGGGCCAACTTGACGGTCAGCCCCGCTTGTTTTGGGAATATTCAAAATCTAATTGCGGCAATGAATTGTGCTCGTTTTGTGCTGAAATGTGCCGGTGTCAGGGAGTTTTGTGCAGCAACCCTTATATTTAATTTTTTAAAAACACCGGCGGGCGGGGCCAGCTTGACGGTCAGCCCCGCTTTTTTTGGGAATATTCAAAATCTAATTACGGCAATGAATTGTGCTCGTTTTGTGCTGAAATGTGCCGGTGTCAGAGAGTTTTGTGCAGCAACCCTTATATTTAATTTTTTAAAAACACCGGCGGGCGGGGCCAGCTTGACGGCCAGCCCCGCTCTTTTTGGGAATATTCAAAAACTAATTACGGCAATGAATTGTGCTCTTTTTGTGCTGAAATGTGCCTGTGTCAGGAGGTTTTGTATTTAATATGTAAAAATGTTTATAACCTGCAACAAGAGATAATAGCGCACATCAACTCCCACGAGAAATCAACACCATGTGTAAATTGTTCAAGCCCTACTATTCGTGAGAATCGGTTGCACACAAAAATCATCCTTAYTGAAATTCTTGACACATCATTGAATATACCTGAATTACAGTTAAAAAGTATACCAAGACAGGTAGTCTTTGAAAACCAAATTTATGTATTAAGAGGAACTATATCTTACTTTGGCTCCTATACGCATGAATCATCACTTTCTTCAGKTGGCCATKTCAAAGCTTACTGTTGTCGCTTAAATGGGAAGTGGGAAGAGTACGACGATTTGCATACCAAAAAAATGGATCTGAATGAAGCCACACTCGTATAGCCGCACCTAATTGTATATACTATTTAAAATATTAAGGGCTGTTGCAGTTTTTTTGTTAATTCTTAAATGTATTTTTATACCTAATTTGTCTATCTGTAAATAAGCTTACGTTTCTACTGTAAGTATCTTTTGTTATTGCAATTAGTATATCCACGTTTATTTTCTACTCGTTGTTAAATTTTATTGTCCAGTTTATAAACTTATAAATACAAAAAAATTTCCAATAAAATAATATGCCTAAAACCATGCATTATTCTCAAACCTTTGTTTGTTAACCGTAAAAGCACCTACAATTTTTTTATTTCTACTCGGCATATTACCAGCAAAGCAATAACGCTCATGCTAAACTTATATTATACAAACACGCGGTAAGTAGAAATACAGAACTGCATCTATTTTATCTCCCACTGCTTCTATCAGCTTTATCCTGTAAAGCTGTAATTTTGTAAATAGCAATCTATTAATAATAATTAAACCACATCGATTTGCAATATTTCAGAAAAACGAAACAAGGCTGATCGTCATCTCGAATCCGCCCGCCAATGTTTAAAAAAACAAATATAAGAGTTGCTGACGTCGGCACAATTTAGCACAAAACAAACACAATTCATTGCCGTAATTAGATTTTATATATTCCAAAAAGAAGCGGGGCTGACCGTCAAGTTGTCCCCGTATGCCGATGTTTTTAAAAATTAAATGTAAGGGTTGCTGCACAAAACTCCCTGACACCGGCACATTTCAGCACAGAACGAGCACAATTCATTGCCGCAATTAGATTTTCAATTTTCCCGAAAAAAGCGGGGCTGACCGTCAAGCTGGCCCCGCCCGCCGATGTTTTTAAAAAATTAAATATAAGGGTTGCTGCACAAAACTCCCTGTCACCGGCACTTTTCAGCACAAAACGAGCACAATTCATTGCCGCAATTAGATTTTGAATATTCCCAAAAAAAGCGGGGCTGACCGTCAAGCTGGCCCCGCCCGCCGGTGTTTTTAAAAAATTAAATATAAGGGTTGCTGCACAAAACTCTCTGACAGCGGCACATTTCAGCACAAAACGAGCACAATTCATTGCCGTAATTAGATTTTGAATATTCCCAAAAAAGCGGGGCTGACCGTCAAGTTGGCCACGCCCGCCCGGTGTTTTTAAAAAATTAAATATAAGGGTTGCTGCACAAAACTCCCTGACACCGGCACATTTCAGCACAAAACGAGCACAATTCATTGCCGTAATTAGTTTTTGAATATTCCCAAAAAAGCGGGGCTGACCGTCAAGCTGGCCCCGCCCGCCGGTGTTTTTAAAAAATTAAATATAAGGGTTGCTGCACAAAACTCCCCTGACACCGGCACATTTCAGCACAAAACGAGCACAATTCATTGCCGCAATTAGATTTTGAATATTCCCAAAAAAAAGCGGGGCTGACCGTCAAGTTGGCCCCGCCCGCCGGTGTTTTTAAAAAATTAAATATAGGGGTTGCTGCACAAAAACTCCCTGACACCGGCACATTTCAGCACAAAACGAGCACAATTCATTGCCGTAATTAGATTTTGAATATTCCCAAAAAAAGCGGGGCTGACCGTCAAGCTGGCCCCGCCCGCCGGTGTTTTTAAAAAAATTAAATATAAGGGTTGCTGCACAAAACTCCCTGACACCGGCACATTTCAGCACAAAACGAGCACAATTCATTGCCGTAATTAGATTTTGAATATTCCCAAAAAAAGCGGGGCTGACCGTCAAGCTGGCCCCGCCCGCCGGTGTTTTTAAAAATTAAATATAAGGGTTGCTGCACAAAACTCTCTGACACCGGCACATTTCAGCACAAACGAAGCACAATTCATTGCCGTAATTAGATTTTGAATATTCCCAAAAAAAGCGGGGCTGACCGTCCAAGCTGGCCCCGCCCGCCGGTGTTTTTAAAAATTAAATATAAGGGTTGCTGCACAAAACTCCCTGACACCGGCACATTTCAGCACAAAACGAGCACAATTCATTGCCGCAATTAGATTTTGAATATTCCCAAAAAAGGGGGCTGACCGTCAAGTTGGCCCCGCCCGCCGGTGTTTTTAAAAAATTAAATATAAGGGTTGCTGCACAAAACTCCCTGGACACCGGCACATTTCAGCACAAAACGAGCACAATTCATTGCCGTAATTAGATTTTGAATATTCCCAAAAAAAGCGGGGGCTGACCTTCAAGTTGGCCACGCCCGCCGGTGTTTTAAAAAATTAAATATAAGGGTTGCTGCACAAAACTCCCTGACCACCCGGCACATTTCAGCACAAAACGAGCACAATTCATTGCCGTAATGAGATTTTGAATATTCCCAAAAAAGCGGGGCTGACCGTCAAGCTGGCTCTGCCCGCCGGTGTTTTTTAAAAAATTAAATATAAGGGTTGCTGCACAAAACTCCCTGACACCGGCACATTTTCAGCACAAAACGAGCACAATTCATTGCCGCAATTAGATTTTGAATATTCCCAAAAAAAGCGGGGCTGACCCGTCAAGTTTGGCCCCGCCCGCCGGTGTTTTTAAAAAATTAAATATAGGGGTTGCTGCACAAAACTCCCTGACACCGGCACATTTCAGCACAAAACGAGCACAATTCATTGCCGTAATTAGATTTTGAATATTCCCAAAAAAAGCGGGGCTGACCGTCAAGCTGGCCCCGCCCGCCGGTGTTTTAAAAAAATTAAATATAAGGGTTGCTGCACAAAACTCCCTGACACCGGCACATTTCAGCACAAAAACGAGCACAATCATTGCCGTAATTAGTTTTTGAATATTCCCAAAAAAAGCGGGGCTGACCGTCAAGCTGGCCCCGCCCGCCGGTGTTTTTAAAAAATTAAATATAAGGGTTGCTGCACAAAACTCTCTGACACCGGCACATTTCAGCACAAAACGAGCACAATTCATTGCCGTAATGAGATTTTGAATATTCCCAAAAAAAGCGGGGCTGACCGTCAAAGTTGGCCCCGCCCGCCGGTGTTTTTAAAAAAATTAAAATATAAGGGTTGCTGCACAAAACTCCCTGACACCGGCACATTTCAGCACAAAACGAGCACAATTCATTGCCGTAATTAGATTTTGAATATTCCCAAAAAAAGCGGGGCTGACCGTCAAGTTGGCCACGCCCGCCGGTGTTTTTAAAAAATTAAATATAAGGGTTGCTGCACAAAACTCCCTGACACCGGCACATTTCAGCACAAAACGAGCACAATTCATTGCCGTAATGAGATTTTGAATATTCCCAAAAAAAGCGGGGCTGACCGTCAAGCTGGCCCCGCCCGCCGGTGTTTTTAAAAATTAAATATAAGGGTTGCTGCACAAAACTCCCTGACACCGGCACATTTCAGCACAAAACGAGCACAATTCATTGCCGCAATTAGATTTTGAATATTCCCAAAAAAAGCGGGCTGACGTCAAGTTGGCCCCGCCCGCCGGTGTTTTTTAAAAATTAAATATAGGGTTGCTGCACAAAACTCCCTGACACCGGCACATTTCAGCACAAAACGAGCACAATTCATTGCCGTAATTAGATTTTGAATATTCCCAAAAAAGCGGGGCTGACCGTCAAGCTGGCCCCGCCCGCCGTGTTTTTAAAAAATTAAATATAAGGGTTGCTGCACAAAACTCCCTGACACCGGCACATTTCAGCACAAAACGAGCACAATTCATTGCCGTAATTAGATTTTGAATATTCCCAAAAAAAGCGGGGCTGACCGTCAAGCTGGCCCCGCCCGCCGGTGTTTTTAAAAAATTAAATATAAGGGTTGCTGCACAAAACTCTCTGACACCGGCACATTTCAGCACAAAACGAGCACAATTTCATTGCCGTAATAGATTTTGAATATTCCCAAAAAAAGCGGGGCTGACCGTCAAGCTGGCCCCGCCCGCCGGTGTTTTTAAAAAAATGAAATATAAGGGTTGCTGCACAAAACTCCCTGACACCGGCACATTTCAGCACAAAACGAGCACAATTCATTGCCGTAATTAGATTTTGAATATTCCCAAAAAAGCGGGGCTGACCGTCAAGTTGGCCCCGTCCGCCGGTGTTTTTTAAAAAATTAATATACGGGTTGCTGCACAAAACTCCCTGACACCGGCACATTTCAGCACAAAACGAGCACAATCATTGCCGTAATTAGATTTTGAATATTCCCAAAAAAAGCGGGCTGACCGTCAAGCTGGCCCCGCCCGCCGGTGTTTTAAAAAAATTAATATAAGGGTTGCTGCACAAAAACTCCCTGACACCGGCACATTTCAGCACAAAACGAGCACAATTCATTGCCGCAATTAGATTTTGAATATTCCCAAAAAAAGCGGGGCTGACCGTCAAGTTGGCCCCGCCCGCCGGTGTTTTTAAAAAATTAAATATAAGGGTTGCTGCACAAAACTCCTGACACCGGCACATTTCAGCACAAAACGAGCACAATTCATTGCCGTAATTAGATTTTGAATATTGCAAAAAAAAGCGGGGCTGACCGTTCAAGCTGGCCCCGCCAAATGATTATTTAATTAAGCGTATAAGGGTTGCTGCACAAAACTTTTTAATAGCAGCACAATTCAGCACAAA